>CAJUYG010001114.1:38900-58681 GCA_910591675.1 Galerucella calmariensis
CCAGTTCAATATTGATAAAGGATACAGAAGACAAAGGATTATCATAATGTCGGATAGTCAAGCAGTTATTAAGGCACTGAGCTCTTGTGTAATCAGTTCCAAAATGGTGTGGGAATGCCTAGACAAACTCAATGAACTAGGCGAGAACAACATAGTCACCTTACTATGGATTCCAGGACACACTGGAATAGAAGGAAATGAAATAGCAGATGAACTAGCAAAGAGGGGGACTGAAATACCTTTCTGGGGGCCCGAACCCTTTTGCGGAATCAGCTCCAATGTAATATTGGAAGAAATTAGTAAAGCCGAGAAAAAGAGAAGATCTGACCATTGGAAAGATCTAGTAGGGCTTATACAATCAAAGACTCTTCTGGGTGACTACAACCTGTTGAGATCAAAAGAATGCATAAGTCAAAGTAAAACTGCGCTAAGAGTTTTGACAGGGATCCTAACGGGACATTGTCGCCTGAATGGGCACCTGAAAAAGCTCAAAATAGTGGAGGAAGAAGAATGCAGATTTTGTGGAATGGAAGAAGAAACCTCCATCCACATACTTTCCAACTGCACAGTACTTCAGAATCCTAGAGCACAGCACCTGGGAGATTACTGGATAGAAGAGGAACTTTTGCCCAAGTTGAAGCCTGCAGACATCCTAAAATTCCTCAGGGAAATAGGACTAAAGGAACTACTAGTTTCTGAGACTCTCCTCAGAAACTGAGTAGAAGTAAGGGGGCACAATAGACCTTTTAGGTCTCAGTGAATGTCACCCCAAAAATCACACATACATACATACATACCAAATTGTCACCATCTCTCGTTTAAAATTTGGACATGCCTGCTACTCCCTGCACCTTAACAAGATAGGCCTTAAAGAGTCAAATCAATGTGACACCTGTCTAGAAGTGGCTGATTTAGACCACATATTTTTCAACTGCAACAAATACCGCCAACAAACGCATAAACTTTTCAGTGAAGTACTGCGCAACGGAGTTGTACTGCCCGTAAACCTATTACATTTACTATCGTTGGATAATAAAACCGTATATGACTCGCTTATATCTTTCATGTGTTTATGCAAGCTGAAGTTATAGTGGACTTAGTCTTGTTTTTGTTTCAATTGAACGCCATAATATATACCCATATCCTCCCTATCCGAGGCCCACCTGATCTGTCTGTACCCTGATCGGCATCTGGGCACAGATTATAAAGAGAACAGATACGAATCCCGGTAAAACATCAAACGATTTTCAGCTCCGTCGTCAATGACCTTGGACCTTCAACTCGGTATGGCCGCGATGATGCCAGTTTAAAATATTTTCTGAATTTCTAGGTTTTTTGGAAGTTTTCACTAAATCTTTAAAACTGCGCCATGAATTAAAACAATAATCATAATCGAATATATATTTATGTATTTATTTAATACCTATATGTACATTCCTATGATTTGTTATAAAAAGTCATTACTCTTGGGAGATTAATTAATAAATACATTTTTAGATAACACAAATAATTACAAAAATCAACCAAATTTTAAAGTACAAATAATTCTTAATTTATTTATTATCAGAGGGAATACAATATACACCTATGCATTTTGATAATAATTTGTAGCACCAAAGTTAATATCAAAAACTTCAAAATTTCTTTTATCATAGGCCGGGATATTAAATTAAATACTCTCATCCCTTGGAAATCGAAAGAACTTTATTTTTCTTTCCGAATAAAATTTATTTGGACAGTCTCTGTATGAACAATACACTCCGCCTTGATGTTTATCCATTTTATAATAATAATAATCTATACCACTATATTTTTATAGTCAAATAACACAATTAATATCGCCGATTAAACACCTTCAAACAATGAAACAAACAAAAATGGCGTTATGAATTTTGAGAACAGATTACAAGTGATTTTGAGAGCATGTTTTGATTATGTTAGGTTAGGTTAGCCGTCACCGTTATTGTGCATGGTTGCCAAGGATGTGGTTTGTGAAAATATTATATATTTATGGTATGATTTTTATACATTATAATCTATTTAATTGTATAATTCTTCTAATGTTAATAGAATTGATTTAAAACAAGTAATTATCAAATATTTGTATCTGTATAACTATCACAATTAAAAAAATGCTTATAAAATATTTGACCTATGATCGTATTAAGTTGAACGGAAATTTTATGCAAATTGACAACCATGTTGACAAATTTCGCGAAGCAGACCGAACGGAGTCGACTTGAGACGATGGGCATTTAAATGGGTATGTCCACCAATCTCTCTCTCTTTTTACTGTTCTCTGTCAAGCTTTCTTATTTGTTATCTTTATAATCTGTGCTTACGCTATCAGGATCCCTGGTACAATTTTCATCATTTATTACTAACAAGCTGATTTTTCGTAAGTAGCTTCCTTTTGACTAGACGCCCAACTTTTTTCCTCACAGTAATGTTGGTAAATGGTAGCTTAATAGGGGTAGCAAGGATAAAATATGTTAATTTGACGAATTTTAAAAATTTATCACTAATCGAATTTTTTTTTGTTGATTATCGAGATAATTATCTAAATAACGTGAAAAAATATTTGTCCTACAAAATATAAGGTTGTGTTAGGGAGTCCTAAGTAAATGTATCATAAACCAGGTCATGAAAAATAATTACTAACCAGCTGATTTCTTTTTTATTGGTTATCTAACATTTGCAATGTTTACCACCCACATTTTCCTACAAATTGCGTGGTATGTCATCTTGGTCCTACGCTCAAAAGTTGTCAATACCGCATGACTTTTTTTTTATTAGTAACTGTAGGACAAAGGTATCACGTGATAGGTTTATATATTTTTCGTCCAAATAAAACAATGTCCTACAAAAAAAAGATATGTTTCAATAGTCCTACAAGATTTGTAATTTTTGAGTTTACAAAATGAAGGAAATATATTTATATATGTTACCGTGAAAGACCGAAAGTAGTGAATGTCAAAATTCGCCCGTGGATGTCGACAAATGTTAAATGCCCTGGTGAAAGTCCGAACAATTCTTAATTCTATTATACATTCGGACTTTCACCGGTATATGTCGACAAACACAAATGAGGTCCGTGAACCTCGGACACTGCAGGTCGCGACAAGTTTTTAGACGGTTCCAGCCCCTTGTTTCAGTTAGCTTTGTCTTCGTGACTCTAACGCAACGTTTGACCTCGCTCCCTAACCTAATTCAATTTTCTTATTAGAAATTATAATTTGTATTCAATGGCTACTACAGTTTATATAATTGGTGCTCACGATATATTGCATTCGGATAATGGCAGAGAGTTCAGTTCGGATAATGGCAGAGAGTTCAGGAATCGAGTCATATCTGAACTATGCGCTATGTGGAAAGATGTTAAAATAGTGTACGGAAAGCCTCGTCACAGTCAAACACAAGGCTCAGTTGAAAGAGCCAATCAGGACATACAAAATATGTTAGCTGCTTGGATGCAAGACAATTATTCAAACAAGTGGTCAGAAGGTTTGCCGTTTGTCCAATTCGCCAAAAATACAACTTATCACGAAAGAATACGCCAGAGTCCTTATGAAGCCCTGTTTGGCGTTGAACCAAAAAGAGGTATGACATCGTCATCACTTCCTCGCGGGCAAATTTCAAACATTGAGACCGAAGAACAGCTAGAAGCTTGTGTTGAAACAGACATTGATAATGAAAATGGAGCTGATCCGCAACCTGGCACGTCTTCATCTCAAGCACTGACTGATCCGCCACTTAGCACATCTTCATCTCAAGCACTAACTGATCCGCCACCTAACACATCTTCATCTCAAGCACTGACTGAACAGCACAAGCTAATTTCTTTAAAAAGACCAGCTGCGAAAGAGAATCTTCTACTTCAAGCAACAAAAATATTGCGAACCTCAAAAAAATACTTTCTTCCTGCCCAAATTGGTGATACCGTAAGAATTCAAGTCCCTGATGTCGACCGTGGTCGTACAGACCCTCGAAATGTGTTAGCGGTTGTTGCTGGAATAGAGTATTCAGACTTTTATAGATTAGCTAACAAAAATGGTACCTTGAAGCAGCTTTTCACCCGTAATCAGTTCGTAGTTTGTAAAGAAAAGTTACTTGCCATGGACGAAGTTTCAACAAAATAAATGTCGCTAAGAGAAGCAGCTTCTCCTAATTTAAAAAGAGGAGTGCAATGATATACAAAAGGAAGTGTTCCACGACTAAATGCAGCTGTAAAAGCAAGGAGCTTTTGTGCAATTCGAAGTGCCACGGTAGTTTAAGTTGTTGCAATAAATAAGGTATTGTTCTCATTTTTTATATTTCATTTAATATTTTTATGTTCCACTGTTTGTTTTGAGTTCAACAAAGTCCTTTTCCCATATTATTTTAATGAATAAAGACCTATGATTTTTTTTTGTTTTTATTAAAAAAAAAATTCTTTTTAATATACACCATGAGTGCATCCTAAATGTCGACAACCGCCGGTGTAAGTTAGAAATAATGAAATTTCAACAATATTTCGAACATACGTCAAGCAACGTTGAGAATGTTGACATTCACCGGTGTATCTCGACATTCACCAGATATCGGTCTTTCGCGGTAACATATATAATGTATTATACGGGTCTTTTCAAATGATACTTACAACGTGAAATAAAACAAAATGACCTAGGAATTGAGGGGTCCAGCCCATTTACATTCCATTTAAGTTATGAAAAATAAAATGTTATAATTTGATTACTTTAAAATGGATGAATAAATTGATTTGACATTTGGCAGAATTTTTTTAAATATGAAAGGGTATATTTTTCAATTCTTGATCCAGTGGTGTGAATTTTGAAGAATATGTCACTTTTCTCCTACCATTTTTAAGCCAATGGCATTTGAAGCTATTATTATTTTGCAATGGTTAGAATATGTAACAGGAAACACGGAGAAGATTTTTAAAAATCTTTGTCCAAACTTGTGATTTTATAGGAAAAATTAGAAAGAATCCATGCTGCTACAGCAATTATTTCCGGCGATAGCCAGTATCGAAGGTGTGCGATTGTCAATGAGAAAACATTGCAAATTATGCATAAATATAAATGGACAAAGTTTTGAACATCTCTTGTGAGCTGTTGGCTGCTTTTTTCTCTTGTTAATCAAATCACAAGTTTGGACAAATATTTCCAACAATCTTTTCCGAATATTTTAGATGCATTGCTGTTTCATAAATTAGTTTTTATTACATATTCTAACCAGTAGTAGTTTGGTAGTTATTAAAAGTGCAAGAAACAATTTTTTTCATTTATCATTGAAAACTGATGATGCAGACTTCATGAAATCATTAAATAACTGGAAAACTGCAGATTTTTTGATATGATAAGGTTATGCGCTTTCCAAGTGAAAATTATTGAGGAATACAAAATGAACTGAAAATATGCAAATGCCAGTGGCGTACAAAATGGGAGGGGAAACGTGACATATTCTTCCAAATGTACACCACTGGATCAATAATTGGAACATGTTTTTTCATCTAAATATGCCCTTTTATATTTTGAAAAAACCTGCCAAATGTCAAATCAATTTATTCCTCCATTTCCATCATGACTTTATTTATGATACATGTTGGAGAGGGGGACTCTCTGATAAAACCATATATTTTGTAGGAAAAATATTTTTCCACTTTATTTAGATAATTCTCTCGATAATTAACAGAAAAAATTCTGTTGGAAATAAATTTTTTTAATTCGTCAGATCAACATATTCCATCCCTATTATCTTAGTTATAAACCACAATCGAGAATTTTCGTACAAGAATTTGTTGGGCGTCTCATTGTAACGAAGCTATTCTCGAACATTCAGCTTGATAGTAATTATTTTTACGTTAAGTAGGTATTAGTACTTCAACTTTTGAGCGTCTGACATACCACGCAATTTGTAGGACAATGTGGGTGGTAAACTCTAATGTTATCTAATCAATAAAAAAGAAATCAGCTGGTTAGTTATTTTTTTTATGACCTTGTTTATATTTTTTCACGTTATTTAGATAATTAGAAAATGTTTTGACAGTTCCAAGAACCAATCAAATTTCCTCATTTTTTATCATATGAACAATCTCACCCAATCATGTCAACATTACACTGATAACAGACCATTGGCTATTTTCACGTTGCTATGGATACATAGGTATTGATTTATTTCGATTTTGAAGTTTCAAATATTTAATATTTCGAAATGTCACGATTTGGTTGTAATACTATGATTGGCCAAAAATTTCTATCCGAATAACCCTCGGACATTGATAAATGCTCAAAAATTTTATGACAACTTTCTCAAGCTTGTTGCTTGTAGGCAACAGACCTCCGCCCTCCGCCTACTATAATATTTCGTATAGTCATCGGTCCTTGAAGAGTGTGCAAAATTTCTAATCAATCTTCAATGGTAGATTACATTTGCACTAATCAAACCTTTTGTAAATACTTCATCACAACGTATCAAACAAAATGTTTTTTTGGGAGAGAAATTGGAAATAATTTTTCATTTTTATTCAGAAACCCACACTTTCCTTTCCTTTCCACATCCACTAAGCTACTATATGGAATATTTGGAACAAAAAATTGTACATGATGGTATACTTAGAAGTTATTTTGATTCACACGAATCTCCATGTCGGATCGTTAATTATTTTCTTTCTTAAAGACCAAATTTATTATTTTATCTTGAATTGAATCATGGATTTATACATAATTTGAAATTTTGTATGGAAAATTATTCTTAAATTTCTTTGATTTCTTAGCTAGAAGTTTTTCGAATGTACCTATTGTTTTAAATTGGCACAATTTTGTCAATTGTTATCCTACACAGAGGTGGCGAAAAATTAATACTATCGTCCTCCTGCCTTATTGCCTATCTTATGGAAAATAATCAAAAGCCTGAGGAAAAACCCTATATTTTCTTTCTTCTTGAACATAAAATCTTGTAAGCTCAACAGTTAGGTTTCCTACCTGATAAATGTACTAATAACGCTAATGTTCTCTGTCCTTGATGAAGTATATACCTCACTTAATAATACTCTCTTTACAGCTTCGGTTTTTTGTGTTTTTGAAGTTGATGAAATTTTGATATAAAATTGGAAATTCGGAAAATGTAGGTACTTGTTACCGGTAGTGTACATCAGGTTCAGTTCTAGATCCAATTCTTCCTGGAGCACTAAAGATGTCACAAGCTTGATGATGACACTAGTGTAACCTGAAGTAGTTCAGACATACAAACTTCACATACTACTATAGTTAAATATCTCATAACTATCAAGTCCAGGTCTGACTCGAACGGACTTCATTTGAATCCTGGAAAACTTAAGTTTTAACTTACAAATGACTTTTAGACTCAAACTCAACAATGACTCAATAAGATCTTCAAATTCGATCAAGTTTCTTGGCACCAATTTCAACGGTCGCGTGCCCTTAACTGGTCTGTGTCTCAAATTGTCTCTGCTTGTTTTAAATCTGTGTCTAAGCAGCTTCTTTCTTGTACTGCTTCAACTACCCTCTACATAAATCACAACAAAAATCTATCCATTACGTCCAAGCAGTAGGACACATTGCGAGTTCTATTTTTTCAATACAAAATTTTCCTCTTTCCACTTCATTCATTTTAAAATCCGTATCATTGGTTCGAAAACACTTCCACAATTCAACTAAGAGACCAATTTACAGTAAGCCTACTGAAAGAAAAAATATCCATATTTATTTAACAATACATTTAAAAATCTAGCTACCTCAGAATTTAACTATGTGAACTAGTATGTTGGTGCAAGTAGAATACAAGTGATGTATATGACTATGTATACAGTGCTATTCAAAAGTCCCCCCCTCGTATCTTTAGAACAGCTACACTTACATTAATAAAATTTGGAGGGTGAAAATAAAGTGTTGTAAACTTCTCTACGAATGGTAACAGGTGACGTAATAGTAATAGATGACGTCACAGTGCCACTCTGGCCAATAATTTTAAATAGGACCTTATGGCAAGTGATATCTCGTTTGGAAGGCATTGACATTGGCTACATAGCCATATTAATTTTGTTTGGGTTTAAACTAATTTTGACGGATAAATTAAATGAATATCAAAATTATTAGTTCACATTTAAATATTGAAGATTTTTCAGTCCGCCTCTGTTTAGTTGTCAAGAAAATTGAAGTTTTTAATAGTAATTTAATAGTATTTGTTGCTTTGCAAAGTTTTTCGAAAAAGCTTGAATATTTAATTTTATTATTGTTTAACGAGACGTTCAAGAGTTTACATAAGCAAAATGGTACCTACTCAAGCCGACAAAGTAGCAGCTATCTTAATAATTGGTGAATCTAGAAAGAATATCCATGAAGCGGAACGTTTATTTAATGAGAGATACCCAGATCGCCCTACCTCGAGAACTTGTTTGAAGCAGCAAGTTTGAAGCAGCAGGTAGTGTTCAAGATGCCAAACGATCTGGTCGACCAACATTTAGTGATGATAAAAAAATTGATATAGTTGCTGAAATGGTGGTGAACCCTACTTCCTCTTCAACTAAAGTTGCGTCTATCTTTGAAGTGAGTGAAAGTACAGTACAGAGAGTGTTGGCTAAAAATAAATTTCATCCATACAAGTTAAAAATGGTGCACCACCTTTTGGATGACGACCCCAACAGAATACTCGAATTCTGTGAATGTATGACAAATAAAATTAGTCAAAACCCACATTACACAAAAACAATTTGTTTCAGTGACGAAAGTACTTTTTGCCTCAATGGAAATGTGAATACACAAAATGTGAGGTATTGGAGTGACACAAATTCTCACACCTTTCGTGAACAACTTACCCAATTTCCAGAAAAAGTCAATGTTTGGGCAGGTATTTCGGGAAACCACATAGTTGGTCCTGTCTTCCTAAATTCAAATTTAAGCGGTGAAGTGTATCTGGAGATGTTACAAAATGCAATTGAGCCTTTAATTCCTGAAATTCTGGAAGATAATCCAGATGAATTCGGCCATCTGGAAATAACATTTCAACAAGATGGTGCACCTGCACATTATTATGGTGCAGTAAGACGTTACCTGGTTGAAGAATATCGAGGTAGATGGATCGGCCGGCGAGGTCCTATAGATTGTCTTCGCTTGAACTCATTTTTATAGATTTTTGTTCATTCAACTTTGATGACATAACTAATTCATTTTATTTCCACAGCATTGCTTGTCTTTGTTGCTATGGTCACAAAATATGATACACAGTACCTTATGTTTGCAGTCAATATTATTGAAAATTTTTTGACAGTTCCTAGAACTAATCAAATTTCCTCATTTTTGATCATATGAACAATTTCACCCAATCATGTCAACATTACACTGAAAACAGACCTTGGGGCTGTTTTCACACGTTGCTATGGATGCATATTGATTTATTACGACTTTGAAGTTTCAAATATTTAATATTTCGAAATGTCACATTTAACTTTTCTAATTGTTCCTTTGTTAATTGCACCTTTAGATAAATTGTTTAAGATCTGTTCTTTTTCTATAATAAGCAAAAAATTTTCTATCCGAATAACCCTCGGACATTGATAAATGCTCAAAAATTTTATGACAACTTTCTCAAGCTTGTTGCTTATAGGCAACAGACCTCCGCCTACGGCGTCGGTCTGTTTCCAAGCAACAAGCTTTCGACATCTGTCATAAAATTTTTTCGAACAATTATCAATGCCCTTGGGTTATTACTACTGATAATTTTTTACTGGATACAGTAACCAATCAAATTACTTAATTTCAAGTCATGTGTCAAATTGCATCCAATCACCGCTGTATTACAGCGATAATACCCTACATGTGGTGTTTTCAGTTTGGTGTTTATGTTTTATTAAAAATTAATTAAACGTCAAACTGACAACTGGATTAAAAATGTCGGAAAGATTTGGTATTGCATCTAACGATTCAATTAATTCACCAATTGTACTTTTCACAACTGTAGTTTTAAATAAAAATGAATAATTTTTGATTAAAACTAATAAAGTTTGTATTGAAAAGTATTAAGCGTCAGATTGACAATCAATCTTTTGATATCTACGAAGTAAAAAATTATCTTATCGAATACTCCTCGGGTCTTGATAAATACTCAAAATTTTGTTGTAGAGAATCCTTGAAGCGTGTTGCTTAAAGATAATAGCCCTCGGCCTGCGGCCTTGGGCTATTATCAAGCAACACGCTTTCAGCATTCTCTATGACAAAATTATCTCGGTATTATCAAGACCCTAGGGGTATTACTACTGAGAATACCTTGGACTGAAATTTTTTTTTTGTAATATAGGTACTGTTAATAATAGTAATAAACAGTTGTAGATGAAATTGTACGTAACACGTGTGATAGGAATTATTAACGCACTTATGTGATTACACGACTCGGCCTACGGCCTCGTCGTGCAAACTTCACATGCGTGCGTTAATAATAAATAAACAATAAATAATTATAATGAATAACTATTATTAATCGATAATAATTTTCATTACATTAGTACAGAATTGGATTAACAAATCTATTTGTATTATGCACGCTGCAAGCAAGCTGCATCTTCGTCTACCTCAATTACGTCACCTTGCAGCTAAGGATGATCCATTTGATTTGGTGATTTATGACCTAGGTATAATAGTTCCGATCGACCTGACAACTAGCATTCACTTGTTACCTGATTGATAA
The DNA here is from genome assembly GCA_910591675.1 of Galerucella calmariensis. Lineage (NCBI taxonomy): Eukaryota > Metazoa > Arthropoda > Insecta > Coleoptera > Chrysomelidae > Galerucella > Galerucella calmariensis. The sequence continues at coordinate 49,602 of CAJUYG010001114.1, forward strand.
AGGTAGACTTTACTCTGGGTTCAAATAATAAAAAAAAAACAACAATATGATAAAAGGTTGGTTTAATACAATAAATTATTTAGGAGTGGCTGGATGGTTACAACAAAAATTAAACTATCTAGAGTAGCAACGCTAAAAACTCCCTGTAGGTAGTTCCTATGTACCTATAGTGAAGTCTGAAGTTGACCTCGTGTTTCTCTAATAGGTTATGGCTGATTGTATAATAAAAGTTGAAAATTATAAATTATCCACTCGAACCTTAGGGGTGGGTGGATATAAACTATTACTAAATCAATACCTTGGTATGCATACGTTGGTTTACGAAATTTTGGGGACTAGACTATTCTTAATACTTAATCTACTATCAAAATTGTAGGAACAAAAAAAGGAAAGATTGAACTTCCTCAGTAAGTCTGATTATATCCTCCAACACTGTCTACTCAAACTAGCGGATTCCTTAAGAAAGTAAAGTATGCAGGTTACCTGTTGTGAATCAAGTCGTAAGTGTCCCTACTAGAGGATCGATGTAGATGTTACCTCAGTTGGGTGGAAACCTTATTCTACAACTTGATCTTAAGGGCTACAGATGTAGGTAAAGGTGAGGGTATGGTTGTTCATTCACAGTAGTCCACCAATGTAGAGATGGATAAAGGTGGTTTGGTAACAGCACAGACGAAGAACAGAAAAGATAAAAACTAAGTATACGAGTAAGAGACCTGAAAGGAAATTTGGGTAAGTACTTTGCTTAATAAATGTTAAGAGGATTGAGTATCCTAGTACTGATAACTAAACTCACCGTAGATGTCAGGTGGCCTCAAAGTGGTTTTGTCTACAAATATGAAGACAGGATCTTAAGAAGAGCCGAAAATTTAATATCCACTAATACAGAGTGGTAGAGTTCCAGCAGGATCACTCTAATAAAATTTACACTCACTTAATAAGTATTTTTTTTCAAAATCAGCCAAACGGCTATTCCATGTGGTCTTTCAACAATCTCACAAGGACCAAAAAAACTAAAATCCTGTCTACGTATCGATGATGGTCTTCCAAAAAAAAAGGTTTGTTCTTTTATTTAACTATTTATTAGCAAAGCACTTAAACAAGGATAACCTCTGATGACAGAACTTGTACGGAGGAAACTATTAATTAATAACACAGGTCAATGATCTTTTCTCAGTAGATCTATGAGTGGAAGGGTTAACTTATGATTTATAATCACATTAAGATGATTGATTTCCAGGATTGACAGATGTGACAAGATTGTCATCAGCCCAATTTGGTACACTATGTAAACAAAACAGCCTTTAGGCTTTTCAACTTATCAAATTAATATCCTGATCTGGTGATCATCATATTTGATTAAAATAAATAAAAATAGATATAAATGGATGGATTTCTTATTTTTAGGTACCCTTCAGGGAGATGTGTAAAAAGAGTAAAAGGATTCCTGAGACCTTAATTGTTCTAGTTATGCTTAAAACAGACGGTATGCACAGAGCTCATTTTTGGATGTTCGAAAAGGAGATCCGAATAATCCTTTGTCCCGTAACACACTTAGAGTTTATGTAGATTTTTTCCTGAAAAGCTATTGAAAAACAGTGCCACATATTTATGACATCTGATTAATTCTGGATAGAGTTTGTTGAAATTTTCTTAAATATATGTACACCCGTAACTACTTACCTACTTCTTTCATTTCTTTGTACAACCCCAATCTCCCATTCTCATCCATCTTCATTTAAACTGTGGTCTAATCTAAGGTGATTATGATTTATTCATGTGCAAATGTAAAAGTATATACAATAGGAAACGTTGATTATAATGATTGGAGCTGCATTGAGATGTTAGCATGCAGGAGACTGTAGCCTTTGTGTCGTCCTGTGCGATGACTGAATCGTACTTGTAGGCATATTAATATTCATTCGTTAACTTGTTTCAACTGTCTTCTACTTATCAACGAAAACAACTATGACTCTTTCCACCGCTCGCCGCATGTGATCTACTTGGGAGACTTCAATATTCGTCTTCCTCTGATAAAAAGAAGCTAAGAAAGATTGTTGTGCTAAAATTCAATAAACACATTCATCATACGAGTAACGAAAACTCAATAAACTGAGCAGCTTGGTTATTCAACAGATCTCACAAATTTTTGCGGTAGAGCTGCGTTTTGTTTGGTTTTCACCTATATCAATTTCCAAAATTATGAAGGTTTCACTGGACTATGAAATTCCATTGTTCAGTAGCAGGTAATACAATTTGTTTACTCTACTCCAATTGTCGGTAAATTTTCTTTCCTTTCAGATTTTCTATGTCTGCTTTCGAGAAGTTATAATTTCATGTAAATTACAGGTTTTTAAATGTGAGTTGTAGACGGTAGTAATGGATGATTTTTCCTGAGAATTTTTATAATTGTGGTAGGTAGGTACGGTTGAATATTTTGGGAAATCTTTTGTTTAAAATTCTGTAACTAATCAGAAAACCCACACAAAAAAGTAGGTATCAGAGATCGATTTCTACAAAAAAAAAGGTGACTTAATCAACCAATCAATTTTTATCGTTTATAGAAAATATAATACATATTCTATAACAAGAAGTGCTACAACTAAATTAGCTATAATTTATATGATTTAACAAAAATGATAGCTGTTCAACTATTTCTCAGAAATCTAACGATACCTATCTCCTTGAAAGTGTTAGATAAATAGTTACATATCATTTATTCTCTGAGCAAATATTGTCTCGTTTTCGAGACTTCTCTTTCCTCTGCCATGTATGGGATTGTCAAATAATGGATGGTGAAAGGTTCTAGATCCTTTCTGTTATAATATGTAGTATAAGCTTTTGTGGATCAATATTCCATTAACAGTGAACTTCATGACATAATGACTAGATATTCCAAGTTTTCTTGAAAATGTACAAATTTCAACAATTTAGACACCTGTTTGAGATGTTTCGTTTGTTTTTAGCTGATTATGCAGATTAAGAAAGAATGAATCTCCGTCAAATAAATCACGATAAAATAAATAAAACATCTCTTTTATTTTCCCTTTTGATAATATGGGCTTAAAATTTCCTAAATATGCCCAGAATCGATGTAATCGAACTGACACTATCTGAGAAATCCGATTATTATTAACACGTTGTTGTTCGAAGTTATTTATTGTAACACATTTTGGGAGAAGATTTTCAGACAAGTATTGTGCATTGAAAGTCTGAAAAAAATTAACTTGAGTCTGTTGGGAAATATATTTATATCTCATTCCTGGCAGACAATCACACATTGGCTTAATAATGTCGCACCAAACATTTTAAATCTTGATTGCTATAAATTAACTTTGACGTTTGCTAGAATGGCGTCAATCGATTGTCTACCCTTGCTTTAGTTGCAGCATCGCATACAGTTTACAATGCAAAACCGCATCAAGTCGCAGAAATAGTATTATGTCTTAAGTCCACTACCACCGATTATTTTGCGATGCAGACTGATGTAATCAAGTTGCATTATGCATTATCGTTATTTTTAATAGTTTTAAATTGGGGTACCTTAACTTTACAATCAAAGATTCCTCAAATCAGAGAGCTAACGGAAATTAAATGACCTCCTGTCTAATGAGCTACATAAACTCTGGTTTTAAAAGAATTTCATCGATTGTCATTTGGACAGATAACTCATAGATAACTGTTCCATAAAACAAGCATAAAACAGACAAACAAATTAAAGTGAAGGTTTAAAGGATGATCTTGATTTGGATTTAAAACCCATCCACCTGGAGGGCTAGTTACAATTGAGTTGTCGGAACAGGCATGGCAGTTGATGCCTTAAGCACGAAAAGAAGAAAATTTGAAATTTAAATTGTTCATGTTGGATGTTGACACCATTTACTGCTGTTTATATGTCAATGGTTGTCACACAAAATACTGTTTATTTTTGTCATTTGCTGCTGTTATTTGATACTGTGAGTGAGAATGAAAAAACTTGAGCAGAAAGATAGACCAATGCCCGACTTTGTTGTGACCTATTAGACTTGATGATTTTATCATAAAATAATGTATGTCATAGAGAACTGTCGAAAATATATGAAATAGTAAATGTCTAATAATAAATGTCTTCCTAGGATTATAATAATTGGCCACAAGTGGAAAAAAAATATCAATCCAATTATCAAGGAACTGAGAAAAAATTCCAATTATATTTTCAAATGAACGCAGAACAATTTAATGCGTTAGAAGCGACAATGTCCAACGACGAGATTAAGAATCAATTATTATATCCGGAACATCAGCTCTCAGCGCCTATTCCTGTGAATTTTTCAAACACTTTTTGAAAATCTTGATTACCACAAAGAAAAATTTCCGTGTTATCTTGAACGGTTTGAAAAATATATAAGATGAAAGGAGTCAATGATTAATTGAAAATTGTTCAAAAGGTTCCACACATTATAATAGTTTGGCAGCATTTCTTGGTCCCGACAAACCAGTAAGACTTATGAATTGCAGAGATTTAGTGCAGGTTTTAAAACAATTGCTTATACCAAAAAGAGTGTTATCTTCTCTCAACATCATTTTCTGAACGTTCACCAAAAAGAAAGTCAGACGATTGTCGAATATATTGCAGCACTTCAACGCGACCATGCAGATTGTGAGTTCTCAACCACATGTGAGTGTACTAGGTCTGTTTCTGACGCAGACATTTTTCTCAAAGCTCAGTTTATTCGTGGTTTGATGATGATTCAAGAATAGACGTCCAGAAATTTCGATACCACCGCATTCAACCAGATTACAAGGCACGAAAATCTTTGCGTTCGATGTGGCAGAAACAATCATGAAATTGGAGATTGTCGTGTCGATAGAAACAAAATTTCCTGTCAATCCTGCAAGAAAATTGGACACGGATCGGGTGTAACAAACTCAAGTTCCACAACTGTGCATATTGCTCCCGACGACTAATCAAGTTCCGATTTTGCGTATGTCGTTAACCAAATAGACTCATTATATAATTATTTTGGAGTGGTTGATTTATTCGAAAAACTGATTCTGATAAATATTTTATCACTGTTTACTTAAATGAGAAAAATCTCAATGTTTCAAAGTCGATTCGGGTGCAAAGCTTTCGTTACTAAATGAGAGCGATTTCGATAATTAAAATTTGAATATACCCATGAAAAATTCAAACATAGCCCTCAGATCTCATTCAAGCAATGTAATTTAATCCAAGGGATAAGTTTCTGTCATTGTTGATTAACGTGGGAAGGTGGTGATTGAAGATGAACTATACTACTTGGGCAACAATAGTTTCGGGGACTTGGTGCTGGACTTCACTGACACTGACATGAGAATATCAGCTCCAGTATATTATACCATGCAGCACGACAACTCAATCGGGAGTATATTCAATCATTTTTCACCAATATTCCAAGCAAAAGTTGGATGTGTTCCAGGACTGGAAGTTACACTTTAACTCAAAAATCTCCAGTCAAAATACGTGCAACTCAAGATATGCCACGTCCATATGATATAAATGATGTTCAAAGATTCCTAGGTCTAGTCACAAATTATACTAGATTTGTTCCCGATATTTCCACTATTATTTCATATTTTCTTCAAGGTTTGTTTGGAAAAAATAACCACAGATGCAAGTCCCACTGGAATAGCCGCAGTACTAAGCCATACCACTATAGACGGCGTTGAAAGACCAGTGGCTCATTCTTCGTGTTCGCTTACTGTCTCAGCTCGACAGAGAAGCGCTTGCAATTATTTTTGGCAAAATTATTCATAATTTGAAATATCAATCGATGGATTCTGAATGCACATCGATTGACGATATACTTTTTAGAATGGATAGAATTGAGAATTGTAATTCCAGGAAGTTTAAGACCCAGTATACTTGGAGAACTACATGAAAAACATCTGGGAATTATGAAAATGGAGCAATAATTGGCACGCCGTTATGAGTATTGGCCTAGCATTGACCGGGACATCGAACAACTGGTCAAAAAGTTGTGAAAACTGTGCACTAAAAAGATCAAATCCGCCAAAGGCACCTGTTCATCTATGGGATTCACCTACAAGTATTTGGGGCAACAAATGAACTCGCAGAAAAAAGTGCAGACTTCAAAGAATGGATTAAAAGCGAGTACGCATGACAGTACACTCATCCGACACAAAATAACTGAACATTTTATTTCGGTATAGCGCGACACCACTAGTTTGTGGTGAATCTCCTGCAGAGTTGCATTCACATCGGAAGATGCGAATCCGTTTGGATGCAATTTCTCCTTATCGACCCAAAGCCGTATAGATTTCATTCAAACCAATACGTTCATTCAAACTGGGGGAGAGGATCCAAGCTAGAGTTTCCATCAATAATAAACACATATGGCAGCTCGGAAATGTCGAAAAGACACTCCATTATCTAGTAGTTTTAGACTTAGGTGAACCTGAGAAATACCTAATAATAGGTTAGTTCGTAGAGCAGTCACAAACGGTTTGAAATTGGACGACTCATGCGCAGATTCTTTTTGTGAACGGTTTTTATCCACTGCGCATGAGTCGTCCAATTTCCAACCGTTTGTGCCTGATCTACGAACAGACCTAATATTACTCAAATTTACCACTTTGAATTACCAAAACAACATCTTCAATGATAAATTATTTAGTCCCTGACTTTATACCCTCTGATGTGAAGCACTAAGTAATTATCTTCTGTAAGTTCCTTGTGGCATTACTTATTCTTATTTCTCTTATTCTTTTGGGAATCAAACCACAATATTGTTTTTTATTTGTTATTTCGACGTTTCGGTAGCGTTCCAGCTACCGTTGTCAAGATTAACTAGTAACAAAATTAATAAAATAATTGTTGGTCCCTATCTGACACATCAAAAAAATATGACAACTAGACAATCAATAATATTTTGAAATTTAAGACAACAAAACTCTGTTGTCAAATTTTATTAAGGTCCATTCATAGTAGATCACACCTCTGGAGCTGTATTCTTGACTGAGGGAGTGAAGATTCCCGAGAGAACAGATATTTTGTCTTTGTCACTGCAGTGACAGAGTAGCCAGGCTGAATAAAGACAAACTATGTGTTCTCTCGGAAAGCTCTACTCCCACAGTCAAGAATACAGCCCCTGGTAAAATGTGAAATAATATATTTTATTTTGTTTGCAGCATCGGTTGTCAGGTCGGTAGGTTGTGTTTACAGGTTTCTAAGTCTAACACGTCGGTAAGTGATTTACTTACCGTTCAGACGTCGGTAAGTAAACTACGTCTTAGCCCTACATACATTTAAGTGGTCCTAAATAATATATTACTTCATTCATTACACAAAAGAAACAGAAAAAATAAGAAGATTGATATTTTTTGATGAACAGAATCGAACAGAACAATATAAAAAGTAATAAATAGAATGAAAACAATTTCACCAAAATGCAAACTTTATTTTAAACTGATCGAGAAGTATAAATATCACTTTTGACATTTGGTTCATTTGGAAAAAATTTAAATTATTTTATTCGAAATTCGAATATTTCAATACGATCGCGCAAAAAATGGTATAAGTATTTCGAACGTTAAGGGTAATACCGGTCTCCAGCAAAATTGGAGGCTTTGCTACGCTCAGCCTCCAAACATTGCTGTCGACCGGTAAACAACCCTTACCGTTCTTGATACTTAATATACTATATAAAAGCATACTAAATAATAGCTACTAAAAGCGTACTTATAGCATGCAAAGCAAATCATATTAATAATTGTATAGGTAATTAAAAACATGTAACAAACAATATGTTTTTATAAGATGAACATGACAACAATGTGAACTACGTAAATTCACCCTGTATTTCTATTTGAAAAATTTCATTGATATTCTGTCATGTTCTGTGCTCTGTAATGATAATGGAAGACTGGAAATACCATGTTTATAACCTAATGATTAGTACCTACTTCAGAATGAATACCAGATATATATTAAAGTTTGCAAATATTGAGCTAAAAATGCTTCTTTAGTGAGGAATTTTATTGTCGCCAAGACCTGAAGTTCTGGACTAATTCCTCCGCATTTATTGGTCACAATAATTTGTTGATGAACCATATTAGTTATATATCCAGTTGAATTTCTTGTTCATTCTGTGAATTTGTTTGAATTTCGAATCATCATATTCTTCAAACGGATTTATTTTTCTCATATTATGTTCTTTAGGATTCTCCGGAATTCTCCCCAATCGGGGTTCCTCAGCCTCAACTACTTCTTGGTTGATGTAACGTTGTTATTATGTTAAACGTTAACGTTTATTAATAAAAACTACGGATCATTTTTTGGGTTGTAGTTTTATTAAAACTCATATTGTAACTGCTGACATTCATATGATTGATACATTGACAGTTCAGCTCATCCAAGTGGTAGTAACCGTACCTATATATAAATAACTATAAATATTTATGTTACATCTGCCCTTTTAACAGAAGAAACATATATGAAACACAATAAACACAATATGAAACAGGAAATAAAAAGAGCAAACAAATTATAAATTGAGTCTTTGAGCGGTTTTCACTGTTCGGCCAGACCGGGTAACGTAGTTAGTAGTTTCAGGAACGATGGTTGTTCCTGCAGTAGGATTTTCTTCAGGAACGACTTGATTGCTAACATTCGGCTTTTCAACCGTCTTCTCGGTGGTTGACGGAATGACTTCAGCAGGCTCTGGAATTTCTGCATTGGTTGTGTGTAGATGAGCCAAATTTCCTCGATAAATTGTACCGTCTTTGAGTGTTACATTGTACGATCGTGGATTAAGAGCTTCGCTTATTAATCCTTCCAATTTCTCTTGCCAATTTGGACTCTTACATGATCACATTCGTTTAAAGTTTGTGGAGATTTTGTGCATTTATCTGCCTAGGTTTTTTGCTTACTTCTAGCTTGCAATAGATTTTTCGGCACGTTATAGATGACTTTAGGAGTTGTTTCTCGGAGATAGGAATTAGTTTTTTTGTAGCTCTACTCATTAGGCGTTGAGCAGGAGAACCTAGTTGTTCATTGCGAGGAATGTTGCGAAAGTTTAATAATGCAAGTTTGTAGATCT
>CAJUYG010001114.1:78657-93366 GCA_910591675.1 Galerucella calmariensis
GATCAGGTAGCTCAGGATTTTGAAATTCTTAAAAATGAAATTGCTTTGTCAGCTGTAACTTCTATTGACGATAAAATTCCCCTTGTCGTTGAGACGGATGCGTCTGACCATTCTATTGCTGCGACTCTCAGTCAAGAAGGAAGACCTGTAGCATTAACAAGTTGTGAAAGAAATCATTCTTCCGTTGAAAAAGAGACATAAACTATAGTTGAGGCCGTTAAAAAATGGCGCCACTTCTTAATTGGAAGACACTTTCAACTTATAACAGACCAAAAATAGGTATCGTTTATGTTTAACATGCGACACTCCAGTTAAATCAAAAACGAAAAGATTTTAAGGTGGCGTCTAGAATTATCCTGTTACAGTTTTGATATTCAGTATCGGCCAGGAACTGACAATGTGGTAGCTGATACTTTTTCAAGAGTTTGCTGCACAACTCTTACCAATCTATCTTCAATTGATTTACATCAAGCTCTATGCCATCCTGGGATTACCCGAATAGTTCATTATATAAGATCTCGTAATTTACCCTACTCTATCGAAAAGGTACGTGCTATGACAGCTGGTTGTCCTGTATGTTCAGAAATTAAACCACCATTCGAAAGGCTATTCTTAGATTTCAAAGGACCTCTTCCTTTTAATTCTCGTAACAAATACATTCTCACAATTATAGATGAATATACTAGATTTCCGTTTGCTTATCCATGCCGAGATCTGACTGCAAAAACTGTTATCGAATGTCTTACTAATTTATTTTCAATTTTTGGCATGCCTGGCTACATTCATTCTGATCAGGGTGCATCTTTTATGTCTCATGAACTGAAAAATTTTTTACATTCATATGGAATACCCACAAGCAGAACTACCGCTTATAATCCTGAAGGTAATGGCCAAACCGAAAGATACAATGGAATTATTTGGAAAACTATTTCTCTGGCCCTTAAGTCAAGAAATTTTGAATCTGATCAATGGGAAGAAGTACTTGACGTCGCCCTCCATTCTATTCGTTCACTCTTATGCACAGTTACAAATACTACACCGCATGAAAGAATGTTTATTCATCCAAGAAAATCACCAAATGGCATTGCAATACCTTCATGGCTAATGAATCCTGGAAAAGTATTTATGAAGAAGCATGTGAGGCACTCTAAGTACGATCCTTTAGTTGAAGAGGTTGATTTAATAGAAGCTAATCCTAAGTATGCTGTTGTAAGATATGACGATGGACGTGAAGCAACTGTTTCTCTAAGACATTTTGCTCCGTGTGGAGATAAGACTACATTGGACCAATCAATCCAAAATAGCAACTTGGCAACGAAAACTTCCGAAACGACAACTGAAACAAGTAGTTCTCAACTTGATTCTAATAAAATGGAAAACATTTACAATACTCCTCAAGTCCTTCAAAGAAGCGACTATTTTTAAACTGAAATTCCTCAAAGTACGAGATGTAGTACTAGAAAAAGAAAAACTCCTGCCCACCTTGAAGATTTTGTCGAAAAATAAAGCTGGGGAGAATGTGGTATACTATAATCTATGTACTATATATTTATACGTATTAGATCGTTACACCTTTTATCATTTTATAATGTCAATGTTCACTGTTTAATGTCAAGCTCAGTTCTTGCTTAATAAAGCCTATTCACGAAGGTTTTGCGTTATTTATTACAATAACTTTAATTATAGATTTGTTTGGACCTAATGTCTCTTTTCAAATTTATGGCATATCTACATATGTCAAGTTTACAAACGTCAAAAATTACAAAACCTGGTACTCGGCTGAAGGCTGATGAACCAGGGCGCACAAAAGGCTGAAGGCCGTAGAAGTTAACTCACCCAATTGAACAGAACAAAAAAATATGAAAGAATATTACCTAAATAACATTAACCAGACAATACTTAGGTGTACTCAACCCTACGTCAAGCACTGTTCTACGTCTAACCCAATCTCTCGAGTATTAACACCGGAGTGTCATCTCAAGGTACCGTAGAGATGGTTAGCTTACTTGAAGTACGGAGAGTATCCAAGAACCATTAGTTAACGGATCAAGCTTAAAACCAAGACTAACCCCCCCCTAACTGTTCAGAAAATTTATGAAATACCTAATTAAATTACAAACAAAAGTTAAGTTTACTGAAATTGCAGGTGATCAAGAATTATAAACAATATCAGCTACAATCTACTGGTCATAGTTATAGTACCCAACAGACAAAATTGCGCAATCGATATTACAATTTTACAAATTCAATATAAACATAAAACCATATGTTAATAAAATGAAAACCAATGGTACGTACCAGTGGCTGTCCAAATAGGAGCAACCCACAATATGTATATGTATACTTTGGCAAGTTTATCTGAAACCGTGAAAGGAATGCAGTCGAAAATGTTCGACATTGCCACGTTTAACTATAAAAAAATAGAAGAACTGATTATGTAGTGATAATAATTATAAATGGGTCTTTTTATTATCAACAATATTAAAAATATGATTGAACGTTAATTTCATAATGTGCTTGTTTCCTTGGATTTATTCTATTATAATTATTTTCCAATTTATGAATATTAAAAGAGAACACTTTTCCAAATTTGTTATGGGATTCTTAAAGCTCTGGCAACGTTGTACGAAAACCATAATGACCACACCCTCCGATTACATAATTGATGATTTTTATCGACCAGGTTACTTCTTATTGGAAAGCGCGTGCGTATGTTCTTCCCTCTCACTTCGTCAATTGACTGATATTGATTTATCCAGTGGTGTTCGTATTGTCAGTTACCTTTGTAATTTCAGTTTTACTTGGTAAAATAGGTACCGTACGCCATTTGTACGTTTGACAGATATACGCCATGTTTTTCCTCGCCTCTTACCGACGCCCCGTAGCTACAGATAAACTTGCCAAACTATATGTATAGGTAAACCTTAGTAGGTACTAAAAATTCTAAAGTTACGAAGAGTTTATCAAACTTCTAAAAGACTAAAAATTACTACTTATATTTAAAATTTTCTGTATCATGAAAACCCAATTGTACTTCACCAGATGGTGAACTAAATGGTAGGCTTCACGCCTTCACGGAGTCTTGAGATCTAGTAGGAGGCTCCCACGACACTATCCAAGCTCCTATTCCTGTCCCGTAGGTAAACAGTAAACTGATACCAGAACCACTAAAATTGACATCCAACTTCCAATCTTTTGAGCCAATTAGAAAAACCCTAGAACGAAATCATGATTAATCCACTACTCAGCAACAGTGTTCCCTAACCCCAGCTGACTCATATGCCCCCACCCTGTTTACTTATTTGCATTAACTCCTTCTAACAATTGAAAAACCTTATAACGATTTACATATTTCCTCTACCTAAAACCATATCTAAAAGTAAAATTGTTTCCCTATGTCATGAAACACCTAGAATTTTCTGATAAAATATCTACTCATAAAATATGATTAAATGTGTATTTACCCAGGTAGGTTCTCCTGAGGTTCTTCAAAAGGAACGTTCGAATATCCTCCACGTGGTCAAATCAAATCCACAAATCAGGGGAGAGAAGAAAAAGTGATGTATGATCCTGCCCACACTACAAAGAAAACGGGGTTCACGTGTTAATCACAAAAATCCTTTTCAATAAGAATCAGGAGCCAAACGACGGGTAAAACAAGTACTTACATCGGCAAGTGAGCTCCTAAAACCAAGTCTTCCTTGACAGTTTCAATTTTCAATCTAAGTTTTAAATCCGACAGAATCGGGTGAAATCCTGGTCATCGGGCCAACTCAACAGCTTAAAATCCACAATAACATTCCCAGAACCCAGTATTTGCAATATTTTCCACAACGGGCCGCTAAATCCAACACATGCTGCACTAATTCAAAATGGCCACGAGGGGTTTTATAAACTCACAGACAAAATAAGTACTGCCTAGGAAGACGAACTAGAAGGAACTGACTGTCACGTCACAGCTATGATTTCTCGTCCATGAAGCCCTGTCAGTCAACACTCGAAAACTAGAATTCCCTGAGACGATTTTTCGCGTCGCATAGAGTAGGGTACGGTGCAGAGCGGAACTGCGAATACTATTCGTAATGTATTATTGATTTCTATGGCATCTAAGAAACAAATGATTCACGGAGAATTTTTACCGTTACAAAATAATGAAACTTTTATATATTCTCAATAAAACCTACGTTTAACAGTAGGATTTCTGACTGGTCACTGTCAACTAAGGAAACACCTCCATACTATGGGGTTAGTGGACACACCTCTATGCAGGATGTGTGAACAGGAAGATGAAACTGTCAGGCATGTCTTATGCGAGTGTCCGGAGTTATCGTCAATAAGAGAGTGTGTGTTCGGTGAGTCTTGGCCTACACCTGCCGATATAAAGGAGATGTCTCCTAGTGACCTGACCACCTTCCTGAGAAGGACAGGATGGACAATGACCTAGGAGGACAACTCCTCGGGAGGATGTACAATGGGTCACATGTGGCCTAAGTGCTGTGAGCCTACACACTCACCCTCCCCACTCTACAGATACAGATATTCTCAATAATCCATTCTTTACGGCTATTATTTTTAGTACTTTCATTTCCTTCCAAAGTTTTTAGTTCGAATATGTTCACCGCTTTGATATAACAGTTTTTGAATCCAAATGTTTTGTTTATTTTCAATATTAGAATGTATCCATTTTCAGTTATGTTCGTCAAACTTAAATTACTTTTTTCTACTACCGTGCGCTTTAACCCACTTTCCCGCACGCATTTTAGCTTTGAAAGTGTCACTTTACCGCACTAGTGCGGGAAAGTAAAATTATGCAAATTTTGACCTTATTAGATAGTTTTTTACTTCAGAAGTTATAACTATTCTTACACCAGGTGAATAAATAGTCCATCAAATAAAATCAACATATTTTTTTCTAGCTTTTTGTTGCATTTTTAATTTTCTGAAAATATAAAATAATGAAAATATTTTGATTATAACCTTGTAAATTCTTAAAAGTAGTGTCACAAAACAACTAACAAACCACCCGGGTTTGATATAAGAAAAATATATCAAATGAAATTATTTCATGTACAAATGACTTAAAATTGTTGCCGTCACCTTCATCGTCATCTTTATGTGACCTGCAAACGATGCCATCCTCATCAACGTCATTCACTCACCAGTTAACACCAAATAACTCCACTGGACCGGCAATTTTAAGTAATTCACAGAATGCAACAAATTGTGTTTCTAATATTAATATTTATAATAATAATTGATAATAATAATAATAGTTTTTGGTCTAAGTTTTTTATATGTATGTTAAAATAAAATAAATTTTGAAAAATGAGTTGATATATTTTTTGTATATACGGTCGTGGAAAAAATAATGTTCCTAACTCATGCGTAAAGTGTCTTTCCCGCCCTTGAGTCAATAGTTATATTTCTGTGATCCATAGGCTCGATATTCATTGGCATTATAATAATTTTATAATAAGTTTCCATATCATTTTCCAAAATGCCGAAATTCAATTTGTGTAACTCTTATAATCCCCTTCTTATGCTATAACCTATACCACAATTCATTATGCTTTGGGAGAATGCATAATGGGAGCCGGCTTTGAGGTGTTATTCAATAGCAGTCGGTGCCTATAGCTCGGGAAGTAGTTGTTGCTTCTTAGTTGAATGGTGAATGTTTTTAGAAAATAATTTCAAATCACGGAGCGTTAGAATAATTATAATTATTCTGCTCTATTTATCTTTTGTGTACATACTCATTCTTCTACTCAATTCAGAAAGAGACTATAGTTTCTTTAGATACAGAGTGAGTTTCAATCACGGAACACAGTTTTCTCGGAAATTCAGATTTTTGGTGTGTGGACGATATTAAGGTGGTAAGTATTCACATTTTTGTCAGATCTTTCGTTTTTCCGGAATAATAATTAATAGTGTCTTAGTACCACATAAACTAATCAATACAAGGTATGGTATTAATGTAAATCAGAAGAAGAGTATATTTAAAAGTATAAGTCACAGTGGGTGAATGAAGCTTACTATGCTAATCTTATCTGTTTCATTCCAAGAGACTGCCAACAGAGTGGTGATTTCCCAGCTTCCAACGGACTGAGGCCGTTATTTAGAAAAAAATCAGGATGATCATTACCACAAAACACCAGTTATTTGCTATCGAGGTTTCACTCATAGATATAAACAATATTCCCAAAGATACGTCATCTATCATACCACAGCAAGTCTGTTCCAGTGAATATGAAGCTCGTTGAATGGAAATATATCTTCCAAGGTGAGTACTCACCCAACGTATACACCCTCAAAACGATAAGATATTAATAAGAAGTGGAACAAAACAATAAAGGAGAGAGATCGAAAGAAAAGGCATGAAACAATTAAATCACGTTAGTATTACCTTAATAGTTGAACACAACTAGAACTTCCCACAGATAGTAGATGCCTAAAAGTGGCGATCGAAGTAAAACTAGGATGGAAGATCCATATCCACCAAGGTGCTAATTGTCAATGGTTCCCCAATTAGATTAGATTCTCTTGAATTATAACCAATTGGTATTAAATCCGCGAAATGCGTCGTTCAGAAAGCGTTCTTGGCTTAGGAAGAAATGTGATCCAAAGGTCATTTTTTGTATGTCCAAAAATACCGCTTTTTGTCGGGTGAATCTAGTGCCAATTCAATATTTGGAGATGGTAACCTGAAGAGGTTAAGGTCGACTTAGTCACACATTTGCTGGCAGAAGATCAATTTATTCCAAGGTTATATTCATTATTTAATACGTAATACTAATATCATTTCATATTTCAGAAGCTAGATCAAAACTAGAAATGAGAGGGCTAAAAAGTACTTACTTTTCCAAATCAATAGAGGTACGACCTACTAGCCTCACAAACCTAAGGACTTCCAACAGTTCAATAGAAACCAGTGTCCTTTTACTCACTTCATTAGATAACAAGGTAAGCTAATTTGAGGCAGTAACAAGTTTCTTCCGGAATATGACAATTGTAACCATGTGCTTCCTTGTGGTATAGGGACCGGTGAGTGAATCCGTCACTTTCCTTATCTGGCGCCCTTGCTGATGTTTAATATATCAGCGTCTCCGAGGGTTTTTTGACCAGAAGTTTGCTGTTTCTCTGTTTCGACACGTGTCTCCAGTACCACTGATTTTTAGTTTAAGTCCACCGAGGTGAACAAACACTTTTTGATAAGCGAAATACTGGTTCAGGACCAGTGACTACAGTGTCAGGCACTAGCTTTGCTAGGGTGTCCGCCTTTTCGTTTCCTACAATACCCTTGTGCTCCCTGCCATGTGGAATCGTTTGCTCAAGCCTTGCGGATGCAGCTATTATGGAATCAAAGGAGGTATCGTCAAACGCTCCTTTTATATCAATAAATGTACCGAGTGCTATTAATTGATTTCCTTGTGCAGCCTCAATTTTTGACAGCAGTTGATGTGAGGCTGTTCAATAGGATTTTTCTGATTGATATGTATGATTTGGATAAATCTTTCACTGAACCATTTTTTTCAATTTACTGACAGCAGATCTTGTTATGGGATTTCAGTTAGGGTATAAATGATAAAAAATATCACACGGCTTTGGTTGACTTCTACGCCTATTATCATATCCTAATATATTTTGAATCTCAATTCATTTTGTTCCAGATATACTGTGACTTTTAATAAATACCAACAATACTCACTGAAACGTCAAAGTTGTTGGTGTAACTCCAAACGTATTATTTCAACTTCGGCGGAAAAAGTTTAAATGTAGGTAGCTATAACTCCAAAATAATGGCGTTCAGGGATAGCAAACATTATGTACATAAAAAATAATCTGTAGGTATTTCTTATGTCTCTTTATCAAGAATTGAGACAGACCAGATAAGAAGATCATTTAAATTGGCTTCAGGATATGCTGAAAGAAAATCCAAATTTTCATAAAATATTTTTTTTGTACGATAAGCTACATTTTCTAGTAATGGTCTGATCATGATCCACAATAAATGCAACAAGATTTAAGCCAATGTCGTTAACGTCTATGGTGTGGGATCTTGGACGGCATTTTTGTTATTAATAAACATTTGAATATCAAGCGTTACTTAAGATCATTGAGAGATAAATAGACTATATTATTACAAAATGTATAGTATCGTGGCAGTACGGCAAAATATGTGGATCCTGCCCAGCCAACCTCTCAAATGAAGTGATGCATTTTCGAACCAACAATATAAGTTTATAGGTTTCGATGAAAAGGGTCGCCAAGATCTCCCGAGCTTGCTATGTGAGATTTTTATTTATGGAATCTAATGAGGGATTTGGTATTTTAGACAAGACCTGCAAATAGAGCAGATCTTATTTAACGAATACAAAACGCAATTGACAATATTCCCATGGCTGAAAAAGGAACCAATGTCTTTTATATCTTCTGTACGTTTCTTGTGGCTTTACTTTTCTTTTTTCTCTTATTTTTTTGGGAATCAAACCACAATAAATATTATTGATTGTCTAGTTGTCAAATTTTTTCGTTATGTCAGATTGGGACCAAAGATTATTTTCTTGACAACGTTGAAATATAGTCTATTAAGTATCAAGAACGGTAAGGGTTATTTACCTCCAATTAGCCTCCAATTTTGCTGGAGACCGGTATTACCCTTAACGTTCGAAATGCTTATACCATTTTTGCGCGATTGTATTGAAATATTTGAATTTCGAATAAAATAATTTAAATTTTTTCGAAATGAACGAAATGTCAAAAGTGACATTTATACTTCTCGATCAGTTTAAAATATAATTTGCATTTTGGTGAAATTGTTTTCATGCTATTTATTACTTTTTATATTGTTCTGTTCGATTCTGTTCATTGAAAAATATCAATCTCCTTATTTTTTTTTTTGTTTTTGTGTAATGAATGAAGTAATATATTATTTAGGACCACTTAAATGTATGTAGTGCTCTAGTTTACTTACCGAAGTCTGAACGGTAAGTTAATCACTTACCGACGTGTTAGACTTAAAAACCAGTAAACACAACCTACCGACCTGACAACCGATGCTGTAAACAAACAAAAAAGATCGATCGCGCAAAAAAAATATTATTGTGGTTTGATTCCCAAACAAATAAAAGAAAAAAGAATGTCTTTTCTATAACGCAAAGATCTGCATCGAAAAAGATGGGAAGAATTTCTAACAGTATCCTTAGGTTTCTTTACAAGGTAGTTAATTTCTGCTGTTATTGTTACGCAATTAATTGTTGGTTATTGTTACAATGATACTGAGTTTATCAAAATCTTATTTTCATGTATCCTCGACATAAAAAAATAGAAAATGAGATACGGTTTCCACATTTTTCTTCCAAATGTTATCCTCTTTCAACAAAATTATTAAAAAATATAGCATCGCATTTGAGGATCTGCAAGAAGAGTTGGACACCAAATAATTGTTCAATCATCGCCACCTAGCGACCTTTTGAAGCCACTGGAATTGAACGACTATATAATATTGTATTAGGTGTTAAATTCCCGTTTGTGAAAATCCATAAAGAGGAACAGAAGTTATAGCAGTTTTATTGAGTAAGCTTTTTCACTCACCCCTGCCAGTTATTCAGTTTTTCAACAAGATGGAGGAAAAACTACTAGAGCTAACTAACGTTAAATGATGTTATGAATACGAATATTTAAGTTTTGTGGTACTATTATGGTACATTTATTATGGAAAAATGTGGGGCAAAATGAATCTTTAAGTGGGGCAAAATGAACCAAAAAAAATTCAAACATTCATTCATTTTAATACGAAAAATATTCAATAAACATGAAATCATTAACTAATTATTTATAAAAACTGAATTTTTCCATATCGTTATTCTGTGGGCGTAGTTGTCCTTTAATGTCAGCTTTTGTTATGATGGAAACATCATTGACATGTAGAAATATGAATACGTTTCAGTTTCCTCGATACTGCTCCATACATTTCACCTCATAACTTGTTTTTTTTTCAACGTCTATTATTTGCGCAACAAAATCTTTTTTCTCTTTATCATTGGTTACCTCAACCAGAACATATTCCTCTACATATAGATTTGTAGTTGGTTCGGCATTAAGTTTCTCAATTTTCTCAATTTCCACGTCTTCATTATCAGAAAATATTTCTGTGTCAGTAGAATCATTGCACATCTCAGTTTTCTCAATATTAGGTTCTTCGGAATCGGGAGGATCATGAACAACAATTTTTCTTTTGATAGCAGCTTTTTGTTCCTTTTTCACAAGTTTAGCTTTTTGTTGTTCTTTTTCTGCTTTCAACTCAGTAAGATATGAAGAAGATGTTATAACAGCTGTAGATCCTTTTTATCTAATTTTTCCTTTAGCAGTTTTAGGACCTATCTTTGGTATAGGCATGATATCCCTAGGAGAAACAGCATTTTTCATTTCATCAACAATTAAGACGTTCTGTTGATTCACTGAACTGGTACCTGCCTCAGAGATGGATATTATTTCTCTTGGTGGGGTAGCTGCTAATTTTTTTGAAGAACATTGGGCTTCATTTGCTTCGGAAACATTTTGTTTCTTGAATGAATCAGGTCCATAAAATTTGTTTGTTGGAATCGGAGGTTGCTGAACATTTTCTTTTCTTGTTGGATCTTTAGCTTCTATAGCAAAATCGTTTTCACCTTCTGATGAATCAGAGCCATCGTTATCTGAAGATTCGTGATAATTTACTACAGCTATGTTGGCATTAATTTCCGTAATAGGACAGTCAGTAACCTCAACAAATTATTTAAATAAGTGGGAAGACATATTTAAAATATCGGGGGCAAGGTGAACCAACGGTTCACTTCTCCCCATACCAAAAAGTTCACTTTGCCCCAACTCATAATATTTCTGACAAGTGAGGTTGATGTAAAATTGTCAAGACATTTCGTTTCAATTTTCCAAAAAAACTACTTGTTATTAGTTGCTAAACACTAGGTATTAGCAACATTAGAAATACTTAACAAATAACCGATTTATACATTACTCTACTTACTTGATATATTAGAATTTCACGTCAAAAAAATCAAAAACCGTTGTAAAACTTTATCTGATTCTTACTGAGGATTCTGACACATAGCACACTGCTGCCAACTTAAATACGCAACGATTATATGGTAAACGGTTCAAATGTCGCGAAAGATTTAAAATTTAAAAATAAAGTTCACTTTGCCCCAACGATTCACTTTGTCCCGACTTCCCCTACTTTTTATCAAAATGATTCACATCTTATTCTTTATGAAGCTTTCCAGATTTTCATCCAAATTATTGTTGGTCTTTTTTCTCCCAGTTCTCTTGAATTTGAGCTTTTATAGACCATAATAGTGTCATCAGTCATGAGCAAAAGTGAAGCATTTTTTTTACTTCACTAAAGCCGCATCTAATACACGGGTGTGACATTCTAAGCACTAGTGTTTAAAGCGCGAAAAGTCTCATCCGGTTTATATTTTGTTTCTTAAACTTCACATCCAGTGTTTCTTCTGTAATTTATATTTAATATTCCGTGATAATTTTGTACTTTTGTGTAATTTGATTTTTCAATTATAGATCAGTCATTGTCTGTCATTCATTGTGAATATAATTGAAATAATATAATATAATTATGTTTTCCTGTGAGCGTAGAAAAAGTATAGCACTAGCTAGTATAAGTATAAGCACTAGTATAAGCACCTACTGTCAAAAACATCTTTAGTCACTCGTTTCATAAGGCACTCGTTCTGTTTCGCTCTACTCGTGCCTCAGAAAACTCGTGACTAAAGAAACGTTTTTGGTACTTAATATACTATTGAGTGCTATTGTGTTTTGTGTAAGACTTCTCATGAGTGAGAATATAAATTTAATTTTGTTTTCTACTTTATTTTCTTTCTTTGAATATATTCGATCATCTAAGATAACAGAAAAAGTTTTGTTCCGTTTGAATCACCTGCACTAACAAGCACTATTGCAATAATTTTCAATTACACATACCTTCCTTATGTTTTAAATTATTGAATGATTATAGGCAATGTTTGTTTACTAATTGACTCATGTTGACTATTTCATATAGAAAGTAACGTTGAAGTTTCAAAACGGTTTGGGAGCCTTTATCAATTCTCCCGTATGAGTTCGATCTCCCTAACCAGTGCCATGGTAGTGGTACTCAAGATTTAGATAATTTTGTTTGTAGTCATAGGTATGTGATTCGAATAGTTTGAATAAGTCGATAATATTATTGGTACAGTTATATTAATTGATTTTAAAGGCAACTGGAAAATGTTGGGTATAACTCAAAACATCTACTAAAAAAACAATTTGTGTGATATACAAAAAAATACATCAGAACTATTTTCAGCACAAAAATGAAAGGCAAGGCAAGGCAAGAAATAATTGGAAAATCTTTAATCAAAATGACAAAACTACCAGTGGACATAGACATTCAAGGAAAGTTGAAATATCAGAAGCAGCTTTTGCAGATGATTGAATAATTATTACAGGCGAAGAAAGGGATTTATAAAAGAATTATATGGAAATATGGAAGACGGTATAAAATTGAAGTGAGAAGGTATAAATACTTGGGGGAAAAATAAAAGGAAATGTAAATGGAAATTAACAATAAAGTACAAAAACCTAAAAACCACTCGATGAATTCGACATTTATAGATAAATGAGAAATTTCAAAGAAAATAAAGTTGAATGTATTCAGAACAATCAACGGTCCTTACATCGGGTATTAACAAGAGACAAAAGAGTTAATTACAAGAAGTTGAGATGAAGCATCTTAGACAAGTTAAAGGAGTTACAAAAAAATAAACTTAAATAATACGAAAATTAAAGAAGACCTCAACATATACTAGTTAAAAAATTAGGACTATTAAAAATAGAAATAAAAAGTACGAAAAAGGGAAGACCAAAACAAACATGGGATAGTGTTGTGGTGAGCATACTGCAAGAAAAAGGAAAAAAATGGGCATATGCCAAAACAATGTAAAAGGTGGGAAACAATGGGCTAAACTTGTACATCTACATATTGGCCGTAATCGTTATTATAAAACAGTTGAAATGATGAAAATGCTCTTAAGAAAAATACGAAACATTCATATTTCATCTCACTGTAACATGACAATCATAGTTTTGAAAGTGTAATGAGGATGCTGATATGGAAATAAAAAAGTGGATGTGAATGACTTATCTAGGAGCAAGAAATTGGGAATGAGAAAGGGGAAAAAATATAATTATAATTACCGAGCAACATTCATCACCCAATTTTCCGGTCGAGATGATTATTGATCAAAACTGCGGCGATCGTTAATTATTTTACGTTCCATCTAAGTAATAATATATTTCACGAGGTACTGACAGGTGCCACTAGACAGAGACTCACGATGCTATTTCTACTAGAGTTACCTCGACCAGAAAAATTGATATAACGTGTGCGGTATTTAAATAAGGCTTTAGTTTGAAAATGTACGTTTGTCTATAGGAATCCAGTAATTTCAATTAACTTGTGTGATTTGAAAATTGACTGTAGAAATCGATGGATAGACAATGTGCTTGAAAAACTAGACTCATTTTCAATTTTGTTTACTGTATCTGAACAATCGTTTTTATCTAGTTCCTGTTTAAATATAGCCACCAGCCTAAGGTGCTATCACCATGGTTTTTTTGACATAGCTGTCAAGATACAGTCCACTAATTTTGTATTGTCACGATAAATAAAATCAATAGAAAAAGCTATTAAAATAAACTGTTTTCTTTAACTAACCAAAGGATAAATATTCTGATCAAAGAGAAGAATCATATCCACACAGTATCTATTTTCATAGATTGAAGCCAAGTATGTTACTGAAATTTGAAACAACAATTCAAAACACGAAGAAACTTTTATCTCATCTCATATACATACATGTAGTCTAGTTGTGATGGACTAGGGATAATAAAAAATCATATGATTAACGCATTTCGAGCACTGTAACTGCAACAGCAGCAAAAAAAGTTCTGATCCCTCAATACTGATATCCAGGGTCAAAGTCCCTCCCTGAATAATTTTAATAATCGGTCAATAATAATAGTCCTCACCATCTTGGTGTATGATATACTATTACCACCCTCCAATAGTTACAAATACTAATTAGGTACTGAGATATTTCAAATGAGCTTAAGTTCTCTAAATTTATCCCACTCAACATCTCGGTTTTTACGATAAATCTTCAGCTATCCACCAACGTTGGATTTAAGAACTATTTGAGTGATTCGTATCCATATAGCGGAATTCAATAAAGCCGTTAGTTAATTTTTAGTAGTAATAACCCAAGGACATTGATAATTGTTCGAAAAAATCAAGCAACAAGCTTGAGAAAGTTGTCATAAAATTTTTGAGCATTTATCAATGTCCGAGGGTTATTCGGATAGAAAATTTTTTACCAATCATAGAATGACAACCAAATCGTGACATTTCCAAATATTAAATATTTGAAACTTCAAAATCAAAATAAATCAATAGGTATGTGTCCATAGCAACGTGAAAACAGCCCATGGTCTGTTTTCAGTAGTAATAACCCAAGGACATTGATAATTGTTCGAAAAAATCTTATGACAGATTTCGAAAGCTTGTTGCTTGGAAACAGACCGACGCCGTAGGCGGAGGTCTGTTGCCTACAAGCAACAAGCTTGAGAAAGTTGTCATAAAATTTTTGAGCATTTATC
>CAJUYG010001115.1:0-12144 GCA_910591675.1 Galerucella calmariensis
CAAAAAATTTTTCAATAGGGTAATAAATTAGCCTAAAAATAGCCTAAAATTATGGCATGAAAAAAAGTTGAAAATTCCTAAGTGGTTCTGCTAGCTTAACAGGGGTCGAAGGACGTATTCAGCATGTGCATTGAATGTACCAAATAATGTTTTATACTTTGCACATGCTAAAAATATGATTGAAGGTTAATCATCAGATTATTCAGATATATACATGCTAAGTGTATATTATGATTGGAAAGATATATATGATAATGGCTTCAATATCGAATGAAGTTAGCTTAATTAAGAATATATACAGGGTGGGGCAATCTTCTGACATCGGAGGATTACATCGTTGTGGTGATAGATAGAACTTTATAGTTTTGTGTGAGCTAATACAGTTACTGAGAGCACATTTTGAAAATACTTTCGATTCTACAGGGTGTTCCAAAACCACGTAGCAGCACAAACTTACATTTTTTTAAATGGAACGTACTATATTTTGTTTAAGAATCGAAAAGATCTCACCGAGAGCGTTACAAAAATATAGCAATCTAATATATTATAAGGGTGTTTCACAAAGATATGGCCAATTATTAGCAAAAAAGACCTTCTCTTTAACACTCTGCAAAACAGTAAATTAAAATAAATCAACAGGTCTTTGTGTTCAAATATCATACACACATCCTTGGCTGTGCTCAGTATTAATTACTTTTTTCATCTGTGGCTTCTTTAATACAGGGTTAAACAAAACGCAAATCAAGCAATATCTCAAAATTTTCAAATGAATCACCCTATAAGTCTTTTTACAATTTGTTAGTAGAATTAATAAACTTTCTAACGATGTAATAAACTTAGGGCATTAGTTAATGGAAAATCGTAGATATTTTATGATAATGGTCAAAAACAAGTATTTTACGTACACAAATAAAATGGTATTAAATTTTTACATGCAACCTCTTGCAAATTTTAACATTCCTAAGGCATATATTTTAATCGTAATTTTGGATGCATCTACAATATCTAATCGATGAAATAAAATGTTTGCTAATACCGTAGGTACCTACCTGAAATTACCAAAAATTTCATATTTATTCATGTTTCACTTTCAAGAATTGTTATTATAGGCTTGTTTGAGAATGAGCGAAACATAATCAAGCCATATTTTTGATTATATCAAGTGGGCTACTATCAAAATAGTATCTACTAATAAATGTCAAAGAAATATTGCTGTATTCTTCGTTTGTGTTTAGGAAGTTGATTCAAACACAATAGTTAACTTGTGGTTCCAACAAGATGGAGCATCTGTATATCAGAAATTTTACCGACAGGTGGATAGGACGTGGTGGACCAATTTCGTGGCCTTCTCGATCTCACACCGATGGATTTCTTTTTATGGGGATACATCAAGCAACTTGTGTATCAAGCGTAACGCATTTTCCACAATAACTCCAGCTATGTTGGAAAGAGTAAGATCCTCGTTTTTGAAAAGAATTGTATGGAAGTAAATGATCGCCATTTTGAACACTGAACACATTTATGTAAATGTGAGTGTTCTTATAATGTTGGTTTTCATAATTGTTAGTTTTTTTCAAAAATAGAAAAAGTTGGAAAATGAATTACAAGCTTGCATTTTACATAACTAAGATATAGGTACCTACTGTTTGTGGTGACTTGAGTAATTATTTCGTAAAGACTAGAAACTGCTTTTATATTTATTAGTACCTACTATAATGACATTAGCCTACTTACAGTACAGTAAACAAAAATATTTCTTCCAACATAATTCCTTCTTTCCTTCCTCTAATGGTAAGAGTAGAAGTCAAAGATATTTTAGATGCATCCAAAATTACGATTAGAATTTATGCCTTAGAAATGTTAAAATTCACAAGATGTTGCATGTAAAAATTCAATACCATTTGATTTGTGTGTGTAAAATACTTGTTTTTGACCATTATCATAAAATATCTACGATTTTCCATTAACTAATGCCCTAAGTTTACTACATCGTTTGAAAGTTTATTAATTGTACTAACAACCCACATAGCAATTTGACATCCTAAGCATATGCGAGGAATATTTTCAAAAAGAACATGGATGTGCAAAGCATGTTCTCACATAATACCAAAACAAGTGCTATAAATAGATTGTGTTGCGCCCTGGTCACATGCTGATCAGGTTCTCAGAATGTGATGAAAGATGTCCTTATAAGATGCTGAGTATGTACCCTGCAATAAAAAGTTCAAAGTGCCAACAAGCACGTGATAGCACATTATTTTCACATGCTACGCATTTTCTAGCTATGGGCCTTCTGATATACAGTACATCCTAGGCATGTGTTATCGGCGTATATATTATATACCTATCCGAGTGCTATTAATCTCCTATACATGTGCTAGGCACATGCTATGGATATCTCGTATTATTCGCAGGACCTACGCATATCCATTACACTTCCTCTTACGAAAAGAATGTACTTTGCACATGCTCTTCTGAAGTTTCTCGCTTGCAATGCATATACACTTTTCAGGTGCTATGTACATGATATAGAAGTTAACTTTTTTGTCAACCTCTTATTTTTCATTTACCATTTACCAATGTACCATTATTAATTAGTGCAATGAAAAATCCTTGTTCTGGGGGGACCTCCATGCCATCTGCATGCCATGTTCATCACGGCAACCCCTACGCCAGGTAAGTATAATTCTCAAGCTTTGGTCCGGTATTTGATTTCCGTGGTTACATATGAATCGGTGTAAAGCTACGAATAAAAGTCAGCGCCCTCTTTCGATGCGTTTATGTATTATTTCGAATATGCTGAAACAGGATGTGATCGCATGTGCGAAGGACGTATTCAGCATGTGCATTGAATGTACCAAATAATGTTCTATGTTTTATACTTTGCACGTGCTAAAAATATGATTTAAGGTTAATCATCAGATTATTCAGATATATACATGCTAAGTGTATATTATAAATGGAAAGATATAATGGCTTCAATATCGATTGAAGTTAGCTTAATAAAGAATATATATTAGGTCATTATCGCATGCTAAAGGTATATACTCGCCATTGACTTTATTTTATGGTATATGCGCAGCATGTGCTTTACATGTACCAAATAATATTCCGTGTTTTATATTTTGCACATGCTAAGGATGGGCTTTTGGGTTAATTCTGATATCGGCAGATGCATATTTAAAATGAAAGGGTACAACACCAATGATGGCTTTGAATCTATTAAACGAAAATAGTAAATAATAATTCATACATGTATGTGAAACGAATAAAACGTGCTGAAGATCTGATGTAAAATTACCTGACCTGATTGATAATCCCTATCACATGCTTAGGATATCTGTGAAATAAAATACTTCTGATATTCTTCAAGGTATATACTTAGCATATGCGCTGAATGTAGTGAAAAGGATCTTAGTTAATGGTAAATCATTATTACATGCTAAATATATAATTAAAAAAAAGGCTTTAGGTGGACTTTTATGGTATGTGCGAATCATATGCGAAAGATCTACGGAAAAAAACAAGTTTGAATCTTAAATTCTTAGCACTTGCTATGGATGTATGTACAGGGATGTGCTCAAAAGTATGTGGACAGCATATGCTAATCATGTACCGAAGCGAACATCTTTTACGGGACGTTGAAGGCATATACTTGGCATATGAATCTTCTTTCAATGCTATGTGGGAAATTGTAAAAAGACTTATAGGGTGATTCATTTAAAAATTTTGAGATATTGCTTGATTTGCGTTTTGTTTCACCCTGTATTAAAGAAGCCACAGATGAAAAAAGTAATTAATACTGAGCACAGCCAATGATGTGTGTATGACATTTGAACACAAAGACCTGTTGATTTATTTTAATTTACTGTTCTACAGAGTGTTAAAGAGGATGTCTTTTTTGCTAGTAATTGGTCATATCTTTGGAAAACACCCTTATAATATATTAGAGTGCTATATTTTTGTAAAGCTCTCAGTGAGATCTTTTCGATTCTTGAACAAAATATAGTACGTTCCATTTAAAAAAATGTAAGTTTGTGCTGCTACGTGGTTTTGGAAAACCCTGTAGAATCGAGAGTATTTTCAAAATGTGCTCTCAGTAACTGTATTAGCTCACACAAAACTATAAAGTTCTATCTATCACCACAACGATGTAATCCTCCAATGTCAGAAGATTGCCCCACCCTGTATATATTAAGTCATTATCGCATGCTAAAGGTATATACTCGCCTTTGACTTTATTTTATGGTACATGCGTAGCATTTCCTTTAAATGTACCAAATCATATTCCATGTTTTATATATTGCACATGCTAAGGATGGGCTTCTGGGTTAATTCTGATATCGGCAGATACATATTTAAAATGAAAGGGTACAACACCAATGATGGCTTTGAATCTATTAAACGAAAATAGTACATATTTATTCATACATGTATGTAAGACAAATAAAACGTGCTGAAGATCTGATGTAAAATTACCTGACCTGATTGATAATCCCTATAACAATGCTTAGGACTCGGCTTAGGATATCTGTGAAATAAAATACTTCTGATATTCTTCATATATACTTAGCATATGCGCTGAATGTAGTGAAAAGGATCTTAGTTAATGGTAAATCATTATTACATGCTAAATATATAATTATAAAAAAAGCTTCAGGTCGACTTTTATGATATGTGCGAATCATATGCGAAAGATCTACGAAAAAAAAAAAACAAGTTTGAATCTAAAATTCTTAGACTTGCTATGGATGTGCTCAAAAGTATGTGGACAGCAAATGTTAATCATGTACCGAAACGAACATCTTTTACGGGACGTTGAAGGCATATACTTGGCATATAAATCTTCTTTCAATGCATGTTTCATGTTGATTTTAAAACACAATTTCTAAATATGGATGTTGATCCATGTTCTTCATATAATATACTGGAAAAGTGAACAAACTACTGTATTATAATTTTTATTTTACTTATTTCAACTAACAACTTCATGTATCTAGAAATGTATTTTCATTTACATTTGCTAATGTGGTTGAGACACTATCTTGTTCAACAATTGATATCAAATTATATTTTTTATATTTAATAAAATCTGGAACAACTCCAATAAGTGCAATTCCTTTAATCACTTCAATAACTATTGAGACATTTGCAGAATTTAAATCTACTTTATTTTCAGAATTTGCTTCCGATACTATTGCACCCACTGCCTGTACAAGTTCCATTCTATTGACATTGTTATTATTTCTATGATTATAAACAATTGCATATGTTGTAGGATTATCTTTAAAATATTTTGTAGCAAGAGGTTTGAATGCAGTAACTATGTCTTTTACATATGCTTTACAAGTGACTTCTATAGGAACAAGTCTTATTAAAAAGCGTGTCTGGTGAGAGCCACTAGATTTTATATCTGATATAATCTTCTGTGCTAGTTCTACTGGATTTTCCAAGGTAGTCTTTATAAACAAAAAATTTTTTGCTCCAGATTCGACTTGTTGAAATTTCTTCTTAGATTTTAATCCAGATATTTCCATTTTCAACTCATCTTCTATGGACAATTCTGCATTATTGGATATTGGTTGTTTCTCCAAATCTGGATAAAGTAATTCTGCGTATTTGTTTAATAAGTTATATGCTTCTCTTATACACTCTTTTTCTCTGTTGTTGCAGCTGCATAAAAAGCCTTTCAAGTTAATGTCTATACTAGCCTTTCCATTTTTCCAATTGAACTTTTTATACTTGGATTTTTGTATTTGACTCATATTTTGTATGTAAAACTACCAAAGATAAATAATAAAAATTAATATATTATGGAAAACACTATTTAAAACAGCCTTATTCTAATTCTATGATTGGAATAACATAACCTAACTTTTCCCATAAATAACATACAAAGCATACCTACTACATACGGACGGATAGATAAAACACTCTAATCTTAAGATCTGAATTTCAGCGCTATCTGGCGCCTTGAGTAAACTAATTTGAAAAAATGGCAGCAAATAGCAAACTATAATTTTACAGTCCATTATTAACAAAAATTTAAATACAAACGAATATATTTATTGATGTAATTTCTTTCAAATATATACAGGGTGAATCACAACAAACATGATGGAGGTTTATAGCGAAACGGTGGAAGTTTTAAAATGTTCATCACTTTAGTAGTTTGTACATTTATATTATAGGCTACATTTCAAAATTATTTTGGAATATACAGGGTGTTCCATTTTAAATAAGCCCGATATTACACATTGAATGATCTAATAATGAAACTGAAAATTCTCAACACCCTGTATCTGTAGAGTAGGGAGAGTGAGTATGTAGGCTCACAGCACTTAGGCCACATGTGACCCATTGTACATCTTCCCGAGGAGTTGTCCTCCTAGGTCATCGTCCATTCTGTCCTTCCCGGGAAGGTGGACAGGTCACCAGGAGACATCTCCTTTATATCGGCAGGTGTAGGCCAAGACTCACCGATCACACACTCTCTTATTGACGATAACTCGACCGAACACTCGCATAAGACATGCCTGACAGTTTCATCTTCCTGTTTACACATCCTGCAAATGGGTGTGTCCACTAGCCCCATAGTATGGAGGTGTTTCCTTAGTTGACAGTAGCCAGTCAGAAATCCTACTGTTAAATGTAGGTTTTTCCTGGTCATCGCCAAATATTTCTTCGGCGCCAGCTTCCCAGGGTCGCCTAGGGTGATCCTGGCAAGACTGCATCCTTTGATTCCATCCCATCTCTTAAGGGATTGAGCATAGGTGTATCGTTTGGCTAGTTCCGCAATTGTCGAAGTTAGGCCGTAGGTATCACTGGGTCCTAAAATTTTCAGTCCAGCCGCTTCCCTGGCTAAAGAATCGGCAATGCGATAACCTTTACTCCTGTCGTGTTCTTTATCCCACCTCAGGATAATATTGTTATCTGCCGAGGCGTTAGCTAAATCTTGGTGGCACTCTAGTACTAGCCCCGATACAACACGTTGTCTGTTCAAGGCTAATAGAGCTTGTCTACTATCAGTGCAGTTTGTTATGTTTTTGCCAGAAATTCCTTTTCTGGTTAGTTCTTTTGTGGCAACTGAGATACCTGTTAGTTCTGTTTGAACCACGCTGGTATTGTTTCCCATTCCCCACTTAATCCTTAGGCTTACTGCTCTCGAGTAAACTCCACATCTTGAGCCATCTGTATATATGCGTATTGCATTTGCAGCATCTGGCTCTGTGTTCTGTTTTATTTGTATTTTGTGGGGTTTATTAAACGCAAACCTGGGTTCAATTGATTCATTGGCTGCCTGGAGCAGAGGTAGCGCAATAAGCGCTTCTTGCCATAGTCTTAACCCCAATTGGCCCACTCCTACTTCGGGGTTTACGTCCTTGTCACAGGTTGTCAAATTTTTATAATCCTCCTACTGATGTGACGTCACACATTTTAAAAAATTTAAGCATGTATTTGAAAATAATCGAGAGAAAACAGCTATTTTCATTTTTAACTTATTTTTATTAGGTACCTACATAATAATCTAATAAAATGCTAAATTATTAATAAGTATAGATCAAGTTCGTAATAAGTTTTTAATTCTCATCCAAAGAGCCAAGATGTCTGCTTCCAGCTACTGACTCAGGGGACCAGCAGAGAAGGACTAGCAAACCTTCGAGGATGCTTCTCCCAAGACCGTCTGTGTACCTACACGTGGTGGTCCTGTTTTACACAGAACACAGCGGATCGAACCAACCTAAATCCACGGTGTGAGATACCGTGCTGAGGGATGAATGGCACTAGGGTCAAATAGTGTCACGAACGGTTCTTCTAGGGCACCGGGCGAAGCCCTAGTAGTAACCCAGCCTTAAACCTGTAACCTAAAATTTGTAACCTAAAACTGCCCCAGGCTAGAGCACTCCACCTCAGGGAGTGGAATTCGGCACCAATTAATAATTATTTATTGGATTATTTGAAACTCAACATAAATTGAATATTTCAAAAATTCAACGAAAAGAATACCAATTGTAATTAACACGCCAAATCCAAATCTTACACACGCTATAGATAAGACGGAGGAACTTATCTTAAAGGGCTGAGGATATTTGCAGCTCCTAGCGCGATGGCGGCAGTGGCGGTAATTTCTCGGCAGACTGTGGCCTCGTGCACGGGACAGGAACGAAGTGGAACGGAAGACGCCTTCGGAGGTAAAACTTGACTTAAACTAAAAGTTGCCTAAAACTTGCCTTAAAAATATAACTTGAAGTTGCCGGCTGCAGAGCTAGCTGCGGAAAAAAAAGAAAACAGGGATAAGGAACTGGAAAAGAAACATTAGGAAGGAACGAATAAATAGAACAGATCAGGTAAAAAAGGAGCTCATGCTATAGCGCATACAAAACCCGAACTCCACGTGTCAAAATACAACTTAACAATGATCTGTTTTATTCTATTCGTTTTGTTCCTCAAATACACAAAAAATGCAAATCAGCAAATAAGCAATAAAAAAAATAGATAACTGTAAGCACTAAAAAATAACCTAGGGAAAATACAATAATAACTTACCAACCAGACAATAGAAAATTGTTCACCAAAATTAAAAATAAAATATAAATGACTGTTGTCTTCTATGTGGCAGTTAGAGGAAAGAACGAGTCCACTCGAAAATTGAAATTCTACAGACATACATACACAGATATAAATGGAAGGGGAATTTGATAAAAATTAATGTTTTATTTCGGAGTGGCTATGTATGTATGTATGTGTGATTTTTGGGGTGACATTCACTGAGACCTAAAAGGTCTATTGTGCCCCCTTATTTCTACTCAGTATTTGAGGAGAGTCTCAGAAACTAGTAGTTCCTTTAGTCCTATTTCCCTGAGGAATTTTAGGATGTCTGCAGGCTTCAACTTAGGCAAATGTTCCTCTTCTATCCAGTAATCTCCCAGGTGCTGTGCTCTAGGATTCTGGAGTACTGTGCAGTTGGAAAGTATGTGGATGGAGGTTTCTTCTTCCATTCCACAAAATCTGCATTCTTCTTCCTCCACTATTTTGAGCTTTTTCAGGTGCCCATTCAGGCGACAATGTCCCGTTAGGATCCCTGTCAAAACTCTTAGCGCAGTTTTACTTTGACTTATGCATTCTTTTGATCTCAACAGGTTGTAGTCACCCAGAAGAGTCTTTGATTGTATAAGCCCTACTAGATCTTTCCAATGGTCAGATCTTCTCTTTTTCTCGGCTTTACTAATTTCTTCCAATATTACATTGGAGCTGATTCCGCAAAAGGGTTCGGACCCCCAGAAAGGTATTTCAGTCCCCCTCTTTGCTAGTTCATCTGCTATTTCATTTCCTTCTATTCCAGTGTGACCTGGAATCCATAGTAAGGTGACTATGTTGTTCTCGCCTAGTTCATTGAGTTTGTCTAGGCATTCCCACACCATTTTGGAACTGATTACACAAGAGCTCAGTGCCTTAATGGCTGCTTGACTATCCGACATTATGATAATCCTTTGTCTTCTGTATCCTTGATCAATATTGAACTGGGCGCACTTTCTTATGGCGTGGATTTCCGCTTGAAAGATACTTGGGGTTTTTCCCAAGCTTTCAGAGTGTTTGGTTCCTGGCCCGAACACTCCTATCCCAGTTCCTTCTATTGCTTTTGAGCCGTCTGTATACCATTGAATGGCATTCTTTCCAAGTCTGGTAATGGTATTTGGATCCCATTCCTTCTTGTTGCTCATTTCCGTAACGAATTTCTTTGAAAAGTTATATTTTTTCATCATACCGTCTTGTGGCATGTCCCAGGTTGTCTGATTTCTAAGAAGTGAGGAGGTGTTTTTTTTTCGGAGTGGCTAATGCGACAAAGAAACGGCATGATTAGAAATTTAGTAGAAATGTAGGAGGAAGTGACTAATGAGCCAAAAAATTCACTAAATGAAATAGTTTTTTAGACGAAAAACGTAACAGCTGAACAGCATGTTACAAACCTCTGCAGGGGGCACCGCAGGGTTGGACACACTTCTTCCCCCTCACTCGTTGGACCAAAATGGAACCAGAACAAAAAGGTAATAAACCATCAGACCACGGCTGGAAGTCTGAATCAGAGAGCACGCTCTCAGACGAAGACAGAACCATCGTGGGAAGCGAAAGTGACGCATCAGTGGGAACAACCGGAACCACTGAAACGATTACAAAACAGATCGCTGGGCTTGGAAAAGTCCAACAAGAAAGGAAGACCTCGGGAGCCTTCAAAAGAAGACAGACCAAGGCAAGATTAATGGCGGAGGCAACATGGACGCGGGAGAAGCCTAAAAAGCAGGCTCCTAAGGAACATGAGTCCAAAGTCAAAATGTGGAAGAGAAACCGCTCGGAATATCAAACCCCTCCAAAACCGCGACCAAGCAAAAACCCGAGGAGTGGACCCCCACAAACCGGTTCATACAGCGAGGTCGCCAAGGGAACACGGATGGCAATTATTGACAAACGCCATCCGGAAGTAACATTGAGTCAATAACAAGCAGACTGGGTTCAAGATAAACTGGTGAACGCAATCGATGCCGCCCCCTCAGGTAGCGGCACGAACTTGCAGTTCATCAGAACTACGTTCAGCGGAGACGTCCTGTGGCTGACCTGCGCAAACCAGTAGACAGCTGACTGGCTCAGGGGTAGTGCAGAGGGCCTGGAGGGTGTATGGGAAGGGGCGACTTTAACAGCAGTCGAACAGTCGAAGCCAAGGACCTCCAAAGACGACCCAGGGTCATTGTATTTATCCCTGGACCAGCAGATCAGGAGGAAAAAGTACGGAAACGCTTAGCAAAATGCAAAGCAAAGCAAAATTCCAACCAAAGGGTGAACGGCTGGCTCCTCCTGAATCGAAAAGTTGAAGAGAAAGGCCAAATCCTGGCCTATTCCATCGACGACGTCTCCCATGGGACCTTGGTGGCTAACCGGTTGAAACCCAAATGACTCCAGAAGACTTCTACAATCAACCAGCTAAGAACCTGTATGAGCTAATACAGGGAGCGGATTGGCTGAATAGGTTGTAGTCAGAACACTAGGAGTATCCACAATAAGCCCAGGAGGCTGAGGTGGTACCGGCGAAAGGACGGCTCCGAAGGGAGAAAAAAAAAAACCGGTTGAAAGCTTATCATAAGCTTAACATGGTTACTTTCAGGGTCCTGGGGGGGGGGTGCTCGTCGAGTGGTGATATTCAGGGTACTTCAGGGGAACCTCCATCACAGTAAAGGGGCTTCGGTGGAACTTACTGTGATAAGAGGAGAGTATGAAGTGGTCCTTCTTCAAGAACCCTGGATTAACAGAGGTAAGATTATGGGAATGGAGTTGATTTATGACAGAGCTTCTGACCACCCAAGAACATGCATTATTGTTAAGAAAGGTATAAAAGCCCTTTCGCTAAATAATTTTTGTTGTAGGGACTTAGCGGCGGTCCTCATCACACTGGGGCAAGGAAATGGGACTAGAGAAGCAATTCTCGCATCGGCCTATCTTCCTTACGATGACCACAGACAACCACCAACCAGGGAAGTCGAATAACGGGTCAAGTACTCCAGGAAGAAAGGTGTGCAGCTGATCATTGTGTGCGATGCCAACTCACACAATCTTAACTGGGGTAGCACCAACACCAACGAAAGAGGTGAGTCATTACTAGAATTTATTACGGCTAACAATCTGAACGTATTAAATGAAGGAAATAAACCAACTTTCGTTAACTCAAACAGAAAGGAGGTTATTGATATCACGATTGGCACTCATTACATAAGTAACTACGTGATTAATTGGCATGTATCCGAGGAAGAAAGTTTTCCTGACCACAGACACATATATTTTCAAATTTCGGGAACCGAAAATAGAATACTACCGTAACCCGCCAAAAACGAACTGGGAAGCATATAATGCAGAGCTAGTTAACAGTTTAGACCGAACGATGGTAAAAATTAAGAGCACAACAGACCTAGAGATAGCAGCAGACCTAACACAAGAAGCAATTATCTCAGCGTTTGAAAACAACTGCCCAACGGTGAGTGTACGGGATGTGAGCCTTTTCACTCTTCTGAATTAAATGATTTTCTTTCGATAGATCGCTGGTGTTTTGGATGATAATAGTAGTTTGTGCAACTAGTGTGGATATGATGGCCATATCGC
>CAJUYG010001115.1:12244-22779 GCA_910591675.1 Galerucella calmariensis
TAACTGCTCCCAAGCCTATCATTCCGTAATTCAAATGACTCTCCACCAAACTGTGATACAATATTTTCTTCTGTTTAAAGTTTAAGATGTTGTTAACTTGTTTAAATTTATATATGACACAACGGAGTTTTTTCATCAGAAATTCTATGTGTAGATTCCATCTCAGATGATTATCAAGAATGATTCCTAGGTATTTTACTTTTGTTGTTGATGAAATGTGAAAGTTCTGTATTTTTATTTGATCAAAGTTTGGTAGTGTACTCTTGTTACTGCAGAAGGGAAGGTAAACAGTTTTCTTTATATTTATTGATAGTAATCTGTAATCAAACCATTTTTTTATTTTAGAAAGTTCAGTTTCCATTTGAAGTTTCAAGTCATTCCAGTTTTTATCATGAAAAATGATTGCCGTGTCATCCGCGAAACTGATTATCTTACCTCTCCCAATGTTTGTGAACATATTATTCAAGTAAATAGTAAATAGAATAGGTCCCAGTACTGTTCCTTGAGGCACACCACATGAGATGAGTTTTCCTTTACTGGTGTATTCCGCTATTTTTACTCGCTGATATCTATTATGTAAGTAAGAATTCAACAAATCATGTGCTTTACCTCGTATACCAATATCCTTCAACGTATATATATATATATAATACAATTTTGTGGAATTAGATAAAAGGGTTATTTCCATCAAGTAAAAAGACGGTATATAAACACGACCAAAACTGTGTGTCTTAAAGACGTACAAAAATGGATGTACCAAAGACGCCTTGTTTTGTAACAATGTACGTCCTAAAGACGTCTTAAAAACATATTTTGGATATTAGCGGACATCTTCGAAACGTCATGGACATCGTGAACAAACGTCTTTAATATGTCTTTGAAACGTGATTGTGCTATCTGGGATGTAGTTTACAGCTTTCCTTCAACCAGCAGATAAACAAATCGGCAACAACTGTAACAATTTAACAAAAGAAAAAAATCAAAACACTTTTTTATAAAACGCTTCGAGCTTCAGGTGTGCCCATCGCCGCCCCGCTGGCGCCTGGAAACAACAAATTTGACCTCGTGGTTCAGCTTTGGACTGCCGGCAATTGTTTCATCAGATGAACGTTGAAAGTTGTGCTTTAAATTTAGCACATATATAATAAGTAAATTGTACTTACAGGTGGATGAATTCTTTTGAAATTGAAATAGTTATTTTACCCAACTAACTTCACTGATGTTGAATAAAATTGATACGACCATGCATGTGTACTTGTAGATTCATCCGGCTCGAAGGACCATGTACGGGATGTGAGCCTTATCACTCTCCTGAACTTAATGATTTTCCTTCGATAGATCGCTGGTGTTTTGGATGATAAAATAATGTTCCACACAGTCGCAAAAATAGAATATTTATTCAACACAGTATATGAATGGTAAAAACAGAAATTTTGAACTTTATGAATAGAGTATGAAGTAATATTTGATTTTATGATGTTACTACCAATTGTAGCTTAAATAGTATACATATATGCTTGTTGCACGGAGTCTCAATTAGTACTGGTGAGAATGTGAGAAATTAAGCCGGTACCGCGAAAATGGGCACCAATCTCGCGTCCAGCGAGCATGCTTGTACAATTGCTCGCAGAGTGGTCAAAATAAATTCGCACATAGGCGGGTATAGAAATAATTACATTAAATAATAGCCAAATAGTTTAGAGGTCTAAGCAGTGAGGAAAAAATCGAACAGGAATGTGCCCTGGTGGACAAATGAACTTGCCGAAAAACGGAGGCAGTTGAGAAAGAAGTTTAATAGAAATAAAGAAAATTCAGAAGAATGGACGGATTATAAGAGGGCCCTAACTGAATACAACAAACTGGTAAGGAAAGTCAAGAGAGACTCCTGGAGGAGGCACTGTGAGGAGATAGAACAGACTCACGAGTGTGCCAGACTGCAGAAGATTCTCTCCAAGGACCCTAATCAGACTATACACGTTATCAAAAAAGATAATACACTGTAAATGGGAGAGAAATCATGGAAGAGTTACTTAAGGTACACTTCCCACTACCCAATACCTACCATGCCACCGCAGAACTCCAGCGACAGAACTGGATCGACCACGATGGGCATCCAGGATCTACTGGCGAACAGCGAAGGCAGTGGTAGATGTGGAAAAAACAAAATGGGCTATTAACAGCTTAGAACCATATAAATCACTGGGACCAGACGGGATTTATCCTATCCTACTCCAAAAAGGAGGCAACACACTGCACTACAAGGTAAATGAATTGCTCAGAGCTGGCCTAGCTCTACGGCATATTCCAAAAACCTGGCAACGCATCAGAGCTACATTTATACCAAAACCTGGAAAATCTGGACAGGACACGGCTAAAGCTCTGAGACCAATCAGTCTAATGTCATTTTTGCTGAAGACTCTTGAAAAACTTCTCGACAGACATATCAGAGACGGTATACTGGCCACAAGACCAATACACCGAGATCAATATGCATACAGAGAGGGAAAATCAACTGAAACAGCATTACATCAACTCATAAAAAGGGCTGAATACGTGCTGGAAAACAAAGAGGTATTGCTCGCAGCCTTTCTTGATATAGAAGGAGCTTTTGACAACACCTCCTATGAATCTATAGCTAAGGCGACGAGGAATTCTGGGATCGATGCCACGAGCTGCAGGTGAGTAGACTGCATGCTCAGAGGTAGGCTCATAGAAACAACTCTGATGGGGGAGACAATGGCCGTACGTGCAACCAGGGGTTGTCCGCAGGGAGGAGTACTATCCCCGCTGCTGTGGAACCTGGTCATGGACGGGCTCATCAGAACCCTACACAGAGAAAGATTCAACACCATAGGATATGCAGACGACCTGGTAATTCTATCCCAAGGTAAATGCAACGGTACAACCAGAGACAGACTCATGGCTTTAAATGTAGTAACAGGCTGGACTGTAAAAGACGGACTACGCATTAGCCCTTCAAAAACACAGATAATTGCGTTCACCTGAAGAAGGAAAGGGGAAGGACTTGGCCCTTTGACGCTTCAAGGTGAACCAATACGATTGTTGGATGAAGTAAAATATCTTGGGGTTATCCTCCTAGACCCAGGCTCAACTTGGAACCGACACCTTCAGCACGTGATCAAGAAAGCTGAGGTGACCTTCATGGTTGCCAGACGCACTTACGGCACTAAATGGGGACTTAGACCCAGCATGGTACACTGGCTGTACAAAATGGTTGTCATTCCTAGGATCACATATGCATCTCTGGTATGGTGGCCAAAGATCAGACAACTATGCTAAAACTAAGCAAGATCCAAAGACTTGCATGCATTGGCATTACAGGGGCAATGAGGACTACTCCTACAGCGGCGCTGGAGACAATGCTAGACCTTCCTCAACTACATTGTGTCATAATGTGCGAAGCAAGGGCAGCACTAACCCGACTGGAAAAAGCATCAGACCATGACGTGGCACATGGGAGAGGACACACAGCGATAAGGCATGTGGATGATGACATTTTCAAAATGCCAACAGACCACATAACCACCAGATATATCTTTCGCAAGAACTTCGAGATTGTCATCAAAGATCGAAAGGAGCTTGAGGAAGAGAACGCACCACCACTTAGTAGAGCGAATGAACTGATCTGGTATACAGACGGATCAAAAAATGAGCTCGGCACCAGAGCGGGCGTATACAGCAAAACGAGCAAATATGTAGGAATCGTCTCGCTAGGAAAATACGCCTCTGTATTTCAAGCAGAGGTCTATGCAATACTTGCATGTGCAATGGCAAATAATATGAGAGCCTACAACAACAGGCAGATCAGGATCTACAGTGACAGTCAAGCTGCCCTTAAAGCACTTCAGAGCTATAGGGTATCATTCCCGGCTAAGAACTTAGAACACTGGTGACTCGGAACAGTGTAACACTGGAGTGGGTCCCAGGTCACAAAGGAATCGCAGGCAATGAAAAAGCTGACGAACTCGCAAGAAAAGGATCGTCAACTCTGATGAACGGACCTGAACCTGCTGTGGGCATACCCAGATGCTTAACGAGGTCACTGTTAAAAGGGTGGGTGAAAGAACAACACAATAAACACTGGAAGAATACGCCGAGGCAAAATACATCGGAAGAAATTCATAAAAGAACCAATGAGAAACCAATGAGCAGGAACTAACTACGCACCATAACGGGGCTACTTACGGGACACTTTCCCACAAAGGAGCACCTAAACAAAATAGGGCTGTATAACGGAGACCTTACAAGCAGAAGATGCAAAAAGGATACCCAAGCAGCTCTGTATATACTATGCAACTGTGAGTCGCTGGACCACAGAAGGCAGAAACTGTATGGCAGAACCCAAATGACTCCAGAAGACTTCTACAACCAACCAGCAAAGAACCTGTATGAGCTAATACAGGGAATGGATTGGCTGAATAGGTTGTAGTCAGAACACTAGGAGTATCCACAATAAGCACAGGAGGCTGAGGTGGTGCCGGCGAAGGGATGGCTCCTTTTTAAAAAAAAATTCTCATCCAAACTTTGCGTTTTAGTATTTTAAATTTTAACATGTGACGTCACAAAACTATTGACCCCCTCACGCCCCTTGTCACACGATGTTGCACTTCGGTGATACCCAACCTCCCCATTAAAGTGTGACGTAGGTACTTCATGGATGGCCCCTAATAGAAGGATCAAAACAAAGATCTCTGGAAACTCAGTTAAGTAGCTACTTTTACGACCCTACCATTGCTGCTCAACTCACCATTCACAGATTATTCCATGCATTTAAAAGCACAGGAACGTGATGTTAGTCTTCAAATCATATGAGCAGTGTTGTATGTAATGAAGTATACAGTGCTATTCAAAAGTCCCCTCCCCCCTCGTATCTTTTGAACGGCTACACTTACATTGATAAAATTTGGAGGGTGTAAATAAAGTGTTGTAAACTTCTCTACGAATGGTAACAGGTGACGTAATAGTAATAGATGACGTCACAGTGCTACTCTGGCCAATAATTAAAATAGGACCTTATGGCAAGTGATATCGCGTTTGAAAGACATTGACATTG
This sequence comes from Galerucella calmariensis, assembly GCA_910591675.1. Lineage (NCBI taxonomy): Eukaryota > Metazoa > Arthropoda > Insecta > Coleoptera > Chrysomelidae > Galerucella > Galerucella calmariensis. The sequence goes on from CAJUYG010001115.1 coordinate 17,319, forward strand.
GCTATATAGCCATATTAATTTTGTTCGGGTTTGAACTAATTTTGACGGATAAATTAAATAAATACCAAAATTATTATTTCACATTTAAATATTGAAGATTTTTCAGTCCGTCAAAAAAATTGACGTTTTAATTTAATAGTATTTGTTGCTTTCTAAATAGCTTAAATATTCAATTTTATTATTGTTTTTGCGCGATTGATCTTTTTTGTTTGTTTACAGCTCGGTTTACAGCATCGGTTGTCAGGTTGGTAGGTTGTGTTTACTGGTTTCTAAGTCTAACACGTCGGTAAGTAAACTACGTCCTAGCCCTACATACATTTAAGTGGTCCTAAATAATATATTACTTAATTCATTACACAAAAGAAACAAAAAAAATAAGAAGATTGATATTTTTTAATGAACAGAATCGAACAGAACAATATAAAAAGTAATAAATAGCATGAAAACAATTTCACCAAAATGCAAATTATATTTAAACTGATCGAGAAGTATAAATGTCACTTTTGACATTTCGTTCATTTCCGAGAAATATAAATTATTTTATTCGAAATTCGAATATTTCAATACGATCGCGCAAAAAACGGTATAATCATTTCGAACGTTGAGGGTAATACTGGTATCCAGCAAAATTGGAGGCTTCGCTACGCTCAGCCTCCAAACATTGCGGTCGACCGGTAATAGTATATTACATATCTAGAGTGGTAAGTGGCATATTACGTGCGAGTAGAACAAGTTGCGCACGAGCCGCGTAGCGGCGAGTGCGGTAATTCTACGAGCATGTAATTGCCCTTACCACTCGAGTTGTGTACTATACTTTATCTACGACGAAATTGATTTTTTTTCTTATTAATTTTATGGAAAAAGTGCTTGTATTTTTTGACGGATTTGTAAGTATTTCTTGCAAATGTCATAAAAACTGCCGGATACAACAAATGACCTATAAATTTTAGTTTTAGTATCAGGAATATTAATAATTATTGATTTTCCTGAATCCTCAATATCCTCCATTTTAATGTTTTTTAATTCTTGTCTACGACAAGCACCAGAAATCCCACAAATTAATATTACCTAAAATTTAAAATAGTACAGTACCTACTAGTTTAAAACTAAAAAAATAGTTATATTAATATACTTTTATTCAAATAGAAATTAAAAATATTTTTTGTAAAAAAAAAAAATAAAAAAATGAAATGCCGCCTGCGGGGTGCGATCCCGGGACCGTGAGACCTCTGGTTTCGAAACCAACGCTTAACCATCTGCGCTGTCAGGCTTCGGTACGAATATTTGCTCTAGCCAAGTACAGTTTCGACTCTTGTAAGTAAAAAAGAATAGTTGAAATACTTTAAATGAATAAATATTCATTATTTTATTATAATTAAATTATTTGTCCAAGGAAAATACTAAAGTAATAAGGAACAACCACTGCCTACAAAAGATATGACTTTTAATTTAGTACTTACTTTCATTAATAGATAAATTTCACTTGCCGCATTGTCCGCCGCTTTCAATATTTCTGGCGGCGTATTTTCAATTTCATCGAAATCTGATGAAGACATACCTGCTAAATAATAATTAAAAATTATTATTTTTATTTTCACACACAACTTGTTGTTCTTACTTTTAATTTTTTCACTGTTTTCTTTTATCTAAAAGTGACGAATTTAATAACTGGGTATTCAGTAGTGACAGACAGCACAAAACACAGTCAGAACTACCAACATAAATTTAGTATTATACTAAAATTTCCTAACGGGTGCATGTAATAACATTACAGCACACTCATTACCGCACACTTGCTGTAAAGTTCAACTTACGCTTTTAGTAAGGAGTTAGATAACTAATGCTTTACATATAAGGAGTAGGTAAACAACCCTTACCGTTCTTGATACTTAATATACTATTAACGAGACGTTTAAGAGTTTACATATGCAAAATGGTACGTTCTCAAGCCGACAAAGTAGCAGCTATCTTAATAATTGGTGAATCTAGAAAGAATCTGCATGAAGCGGAACATTTATTTAATGAAAGATACCCAGATCGCCCTATCTCGAGAACTTATTTGAGGGAGCTTCTTCACAAGTTTGAAGCAACCGGTAGTGTTCAAGGTGCGAAACGATCTGGTCGACCATTTGTGATGATAAAAAAATTGATATAGTTGCTGAAATGGTAGTAAACCCTACTTCCCCTTCAACTAAAGTTGCGTCTATCTGTGAAGTAAGTAAAAGTACAGTACAAAGAGTGTTGACTAAAAATAAATTTCATCCATACAAGTTAAAAATGGTGAACCACCTTTCGGATGACGACCCCGACAGAAGACTCAAATTCTGTGAATGTATGACTAATAAAATTAGTCAAAACTCACATTACACAAAAACAATTTGTTTTAGTGACGAAAGTACTTTTTGCCTCAATGGATAGGTGAATACACAAAATGTAAGGTATTGGAGTGACACAAATCCTCACACCTTTCGTGAACAACATACCCAATTTCCAGAAAAAGTCAATGTTTGGGCAGGTATTTTGGGAAACCACATAGTTGGTCCTGTCTTCCTAAATTCAAATTTAAACGGTGAAGTGTATCTGGAGATTTTACAAAACGCAATTGAGCCGTTGCTATGGATTCCTTTTATTTCTCAGGGTGTAGAGTAGGTTCAAAATTAGGCACTAGGTACAATGAATTATAATTGAAACTCATTTACGTTTTACATAACAATATGTGCAAACTCAAGTGTTCGGTAGACCGCCAAGGCGCTACCACCATCTACGGTCCTGCTCCCTTGACGTTCGAGAGCTGACTGCCTCTCACGGTTCACTGTCTGAGCAATGCCGGTCCAGCCCCGCACATCCGCACTGCACTATACCGCACGTCCCACAGTTATGACCTTTACATTACCCCCCTACTTAAATACAGATTATAAAATAACGGCATTCAAGTACCAACAAAAGAAAACGAAATTCTTAAAATAAACATTCTAAAAACTAAAAAAAACTGGGTAAATTACCTTAATCATACTCATTAACAGGAATTTTTTATAGCTTTAAATTCACCACGTTGTGTTTTGCAATTTCCTTGCCATTTTCGCCCCCAATCACATAAGAGTTCGGCCCGGCCTGCCTGAGTACTGTAAAAGGACCTTCATAAATTAAAAAGAATTTACGGATTGTTTGATCCACTGCTGAAGACTGCGCATGCGCCCTTACTAATACGCGATCTCCCTCCTTAAATTCTACTGGACTAATATTCGAATTTACCTTAGCCGCCCTCCGTTCCGCCTTGGTTCGTAATCTTTCATGGGCTAAAACCCAAATTTGTTCTAGTCATACCCGCGTAAGTCAAACGACCTGTCTCTTCTCCCGGATAATTAAGTATTTTGTCAACGGGATTCGGAACTGACTTCCCGGTTTGCAAAAAAAGTTGCTGTAAAGCCCGTGCTATCATTAACGACATTATTTAATAGGGTTTCAATAACGTTAACTACGCATGCCCACTTGGTATGATTTTCGTGGCAATATGTCCTCATCAGACGACCCACCTCTCTGTTATAACGTTCTGTTATGTTTCCATGCGGGAAATACACAGATGTGGTTTTAACTTTGATACCGTGACCGCTCGACGTATTTTTCCATAGTTTAGATGTAAACTGTGTCCCATTGTCGCTTAAAATACACAGAGGTTTTTGTAGTTTCGGTACATAATCTTTCATTATTTTGTTTAAGATCACGATAGTTGTCGCGCGTCTCAGTGCATACAATTTAACATATTTACATTGTTGCACCCCCAATAGATTTAGGTAACTGTCCCACCAAATCCAAACACACTAGTTCCGCCGGTTTACTCACTACAATAGGATTTAAAAACCCATGGTTTATTTTGGAAACTTTCGACTTTTGGCATAACTCGCAAGATGAAACAAATTGCCTAATATGCCGTTGCATCTTTGGCCAATAGAACTTGCATTTCATGTGATTATACGTTTTAGTTTTGCCAAAATGACCAATTCCCTCGTGTTGCACTTTGATCAGTTCCGATCGTTGGTTCCGTGGCACGCATAATTTAAACCCTCCAGTGTCCCGTGTACCTCGTTTAAATAAAATTCCTTCGTATAAAACATACCATTATGTAATTTTCAACTCCTTTTCTGTTAAAACGCTTACTTCCTTCTCGAAATTTTCCAACAAATTGATTTTAGTTTTGAAATTTTCTCCTTTTAATTGATCATTCCTGATTCGTTCAAAATTTTGTTTCAATAGCCTGTAATCAGGAGATAGCTTTATTAACGCTATTTGAATATCAGCCGTGGCATCTGGTCCTTCTCTGTTGCAGCCCTGCAATGGATATCGCGACAAAATGTCTGCCGTAATATGGTCTGCCCCCTTGCAATGAATAAAATGAATGAATGAATAAAATCCACCGCGTTAACCTCGCGCTTCTTAATTTACAAGTAAGTAAAAATGTTAATGCTTTGTGATCCGTTACGATCACGAGTTTTCTACCCAATACTAAAGTACGCCACTGACGCAAAAATGCACTATTGCCGCGGCCTCTTTTTCGCTCACCGTATAATTCAACTCACCCCCTTTAAAAGTACGGCTCGTATAAAGCTATGACAGCACGATCTCCGCTTACTGCATCAATTTGATATAGGCAACCTCTCAAACCAAAATTCGAACTATCACATTGGATATAAAAAGTTTCCTCTAAATTCGGATGCGCTAGCATCGTTACCTTCAAAAAAGCCTGCTTAATTTTCAGAAAAGCCTCCTTCTGTTCCACCCCCCATTTCCATTTAACTCCCTTTCTCAATAGCTGCAGCAGTGGGACTGTTAAATCTGTATAATTTTGACAAAACCGTTGTTCATAATTAACTAAACCTAAGAAGCCCCTCAATTCTTTCAAGTTTCGCGGCGCCGGAAAGTTAGTAATTGTCTCCACTCGACTACTGTCCATGGTTATCCCGTCTGAAGAGAGAACGTGCCCCAAGAATAGTACATTCTCACAGAAAAATTGTGATTTTCTAATTTTAACTGTCATGTTCGCGAGCTTTAATTTAGTAAAAATTGTGTTCAAATGGATAAAATGCTTATCAATGTCGTCTGACAATATTAGCAAATCGTCGACATAACATATTGTAACGTTTATTCTAATTTATATTTACAATTAATTTATATTTACAGATTTATATTCAAATACAGTCCTTATTTAATAATTTATATAATACACTAAACACACACTAACTATAATTTATATGAGAGTCACTTAATAAACACTTTATCGAGGCGCGATTGCTTTCTTTCAGTATCAACACTAACTGACTAACTAACTCCGCTGCGATGCTCGTCGCCTATTTATACTCGCACGTCTTGTAGTTCTAGAAAACTCTCGAAGTTCTGGTGGATGCGCTGGGTTTTTCTAGATGTTACGTATTCCAGATTATTCTCGAAAATAAGGCGGAGGAGCCAT
>CAJUYG010001115.1:27779-90769 GCA_910591675.1 Galerucella calmariensis
TGTTGTTTGATGAATTATTGACGCCACTGGTACGCAAGTTCCAATTTGGTCTCCTTCTTTATAGTTATGGGATGGTCATTTACATTTATAATGCGTACAGGTATTTCTTCGGCAGCCATGACTAACCCTTTTCCTATCAGGATTCCTCGACCAAGCTCTTTATCATGATTCCATGGTTCCATCATGACCGGTGTTCCTTCTTCGACGGTTCCTTGTAGCCTTGCCACAGTGAAAAATTCACTCCTTGCGGGTACAACTGTATCCTCCTGTACGGCTACCTGAACAGTCTTATCCTCGTGTGGGTGAAGGAATACTTCCTAAGAACCTACTCTAATAACTCGGTTCTTGAAATCTAGCTGGAAGCCATGTAGGTTCATAATGTCCATTCCGAGTCTTTGTTTGTAGCAGTTCTCGGTCGCTAGCACGAACTGCGTACATGTCCCATTTCTCCACAATTCCAGCATCTCACAGCTTTCGATTTTCCATTTGAGATGCTTTTCATCATGTTGACAATCTGGTCAAGCTTGTTTTCCACTTGTTGCTTGCTTTCCAGTGTCTTATGCCGAGCCAAGCGTAGAGTTCTCTGCATTTCATGGTCACGAACTCCGTCGATGAATGTCTGTACCCCTAAACATTCCATGACATTCTCCGGTGCCGATGGATAGGCAAACCGCACCAACCTCGCAATGTGTGCTTCGAATTCCTGCAGTGTTTCGTCGCGTTTTTGTTTGCGGTTTTTCAGCTGCGACTGGTACAGATGCTCCAAGTGTTCCAGGCCATATCTCATGTTCAATCGCTTTTTGAGTTGTTCAAAATCTTCGGTCACTTCCACTGGAATGGTCTGAAGGATATCCATGGCGTCTCCTCTAAGGGCAAGAGTTAAATTCAACGCTTTTTCTTTCTCACTCCAGTTGTTTGCCTTTGATGCTGCCTCGAATTGCTTAAGATAGTTCGGCCATGACGTTTTACCATCGAATGTTGGCAGTTTCACTCGGCTGTTAATATCGTTTTCCCTTTTCGGTTTCAACTCTACTTTCTCTGCCAGTTCGTCGTTGTTCGGGGCTAGCCTAGTTGTAATATCCGGGTGATGACTAGTCTTCCTTTCGATTTCTTTGATTTTTTGTTCCATACTTTTAATCTTTTCTTCCACGGCAGAAATTTCATTTTTTATATCCGTCGAAATTTTATTTTCCATGGATGAAATTTCGTTTTTTATATCAGACATTTTGTTTTCCATCGAAGACATTTTATTTTCCATATCCATCGAAATTTTATTTTCCATATCCGTCGAAATTTCATTTTCCATGGATGAAATTTCGTTTTTTATATCAGACATTTTGTTTTCCATCGAAGACATTTTATTTTCCATATCCGTCGAAATTTTATTTTTTATGTCCGTCGAAATTTTATTTTCCATGGATGAAATTTTATTTTCTATGTCCGCCGAAAGTTCACTTTCCATGGACGAAATTTCGTTTTTTATGGAAGAGGTTATAGAGGCGGACGCTTCGTCGGTGAATTCAAACGTTTCCGGGTCCAATCCATTGTTAATCATAGCATTCTTCAGTCGTTCCACTAACGCTGACTTGGCCCCACTTGTGTCCAATTCGTAATCCTCCAACTCTCTTCGAAGCTCTGAAGCTTTTAATTCACAAAGTTTCTTCGCAAACTTCCTGTATATTTATTTTTTAATCCCACTTCTGACACCAATGTAACGTTTATTCTAATTTATATTTACAATTAATTTATATTTAAAGATTTATATTCAAATACAGTCCTTATTTAATAATTTATATAATACACTAAACACACAATAACTATATATATATATATATGAGAGTCACTTAATAAACACTTTATCGAGGCGCGATTGCTTTCTTTCAGTATCAACACTAACTGACTAACTAACTCCGCTGCGATGCTCGTCGCCTATTTATACGTCTTGTAGTTCCAGAAAACTCTCGAAGTTCTGGTGGATGCGCTGGGTTATTCTAGATGTTACGTATTCCAGATTATTCTCGAAAATAAGGCGGAGGAGCCATAGTCGTATCATATGGGAATTTCACTGGGGGCACTAATTGAGCACATTAATGCAGCAGCTCGCGTAACAATATTGTGAAATTTGAACAATCAGCTCCTAGCACTTTGTTTAAGCAACGTATAAGGCTGGCCATAGACGTCGACAATCCAAATGGTAAGACGTTAAAAACATAGGTTTGATCCTCATACAAAAAGCCTACAAACTTGCGATGTTCTGGTTTAATTGGAATTTGCCAATAGGTCGCTGTTAAATCTATAGTACTCACAACCCGGCCTCCTTTGAAATTTAATAATAACTCGTTAACATTTGGCGGCGGAATGTAATCTTTATTCATACGGTTGTTTAGCAAGCGCGCGTCAAGACAAACTCTTACCGACTTGTCTTTCTTAGTCACTGTGACAAGAGACGAAACATATTCTGTTTTTTCAGGACTTATGATGCCCCAGTCTAACATTTCCTGTATTTGCTTATTTACTTCTTCGCGGTATATGAAGGGGATCGGGTACGCACGTACATAAAAAGGACGATCGTCTCTCATAATAATTTCATGTTCATAGTTGTTAACAGTGCCCGGACACTCCGAAAACAAGTATTTATGATCGTTCAAGAGAGAAAGTAATTTTGTTTTGTGTGATTCTTCCTTGAAATTGGTATTATTTACCACTAGCCTTAAATCGTCTTCGCTATACTCGTGCCTCTCACTAGTTTTATTTTTACTCAACTTATGTTCTGCGAAATATTTTTTTCTGCGCACCAATTAACAGTTAATGACTTTTCAGTGTTTATTTTATAATTGAAATTTAAACTGTTTTTCTTACCGTTTAGTAATAACTCTAATTTTAAATCATTAAAATTCAAATTGGCCTTTTACGCCGACAGAAAATCACATCCTAAAAGAACGTCTCTGTTTAAATTTGGAATAATCAGACAAATGAATTCAAGTTTAATATTGTTTATTATAATAGGCAGCAATGTTTGGTATTTGACCCTTTGTACTTTACCACCGACCGTTACCGAAATAGTTACACCTGTCACCGGCAACACACTTGCATTCAACGACGTTTGAATTTCTTTAAAGAATTTATCAGACACCGTCGATATCTCGCTACCACTGTCTAACAATAACTCCACATTTTTATTTGCAATATTCGCCTGAATTACCGGAATTGCCACACCTGCTGTTTTTGTGTAGTCAGGGTCGTCGTCGGGTTCAACCAACAAACTTTCGGTGCTCCCATTAAAGCGAGTTATTAAATTTACCTGGTTTGTCATGGAATTTCTTTCAGGTTGACAATTATTATTGTTATTAGGGTTGCTATTTTGTCTACTACTCTCAAAATTTCTGTTCGAACGAGGTTCATACCTTCTATTGTCCGCTTGTCTATGAAAATCAGGATTATTAGTGCGATTTGTGAAGCGTTTCGAATCTTCGCGCGCCTGTTCATCAACATACGTTTCGTCAATTTGTCTCAAATATTCTTCCACCGCGTCAATAGATTTTAATCCCTGGGTATATACCTGGGTATATACCTCTACGCGTTTCCGCTGAAAAATGTTTCGCGAGGTTATTTATTAACTCGTCATCTGAAATTTTTTGTGACAGAAAACTTGCTTGATTGACAGAATTCAATAATAATCAGAGCGACTACCTGTTTCAAACTTACCGTATTTTAATTCCGAATACAATTCGCGTTGTTTATCTAATCCCCAAAATCACGTTTTAAATGCTTCTACAAAATCGTCATATTTTCTAAACGTACTTTCCTTAATCCCTACCCACTCTGCAGCAGTACCTTTCAGACAACTTACCGCTAAATTAATTTTATTGGACTCGGGCACGCCAGCATCAACCAAAAATTGCATCGGGTGCACTTTCGAATTCGGGTAAAAAGTTAAATTACTCCCTCCGAGTTCACGCCAATTTAAAATAAATGATCTATCATGCAAATTATGTGAATCATGTGACGACGATTCATTGTATTTACTCCCCGATACCGCTTCAGATTCCTTAGCTTTTTGTAACGTTTCCGCTAAAGATCCTACAGTTTCTTGTAGATTTGCCATGCCAATGGCTAACCGTTGTAACACGCCTTCTAAATCTTAATTTTCGCTTTCCTTTGTTTTCGGCATTTTATTACAAATTTCATTTAGATGCCCAACCATGTTTTTTTTCACAAATCTTACAACTAAATACAGTAAAATAAACAACAACTGGCAATAAAATAGTAATCGCTAATCCGCAGTTCATAAAAGTAAGTAAAGAAAATCAGCAAGTCTTTCGAACATAAAATAAAACAAAATTTTGAAATAAAGCTCACGTGATACTATCCTTATTGTACGCTGACAAGCTCCGGTATCCTCTTCTCACTCACTATCTGCGACGTTCACTTTTTCCTTCAGCTTATTGGACTCGTCCAAATTCCAAACAGAAAAACTTATTTCCAAATTTCTGTACCTGTGCCAATTTGCAACTAGTTGAGCGCCAAAAATGTTATGGATCCCTTTTATTTCTCAGGGTGTAGGGTAGGTTCAAAATTAGGCACTAGGTACAATGAATTATAATTGAAACTCATTTACGTTTTACATATAATAACAATATGTGCAAACTCAAGTGTTCGGTAGACTGCCAAGGCGCTACCACCATCTACGGTTCTGCTCCCTTGACGTTCGAGAGCTGACTGCCTCTCACGGTTCACTGTCTGCGCAATGCCGGTCCAGCCCCGCACACCCCACACTGCACTATACCGCACGTCCCACAGTTATGACCTTTACACCGTTAATTCTTGAAATTATGGAAGATAATCTAGATGAATTCGGCCATCTGGAAATAACATTTCAACAAGATGGTACTCCTGCACATTATTATGGTGCAGTAAGACGTTACCTCGATGAAGAATATCGAGGTAGATGGATCGGCCGGCGAGGTCCTATAGAATGGCCACAGATTTTTTTCTATGGGGGTACTTGAAATCCAATTGTTGATATTTTTGATTAATTAAATTAAAAAAAATAATTTCAATAATTTTGGTATTTATTTAATTTATCCGTCAAAATTAGTTTAAGCCCGAACAAAACTAATATGGCTATGTAGCCAATGTCAATACCTTTCAAACGAGATTTCACTTGCCATAATTAAAATTATTGGCCAGAGTGGCACTGTGACGTCATCTATTACTATTACGTCACCAGTTACCATTCGTAGAGAAGTTTACAACACTTTATTTTCACCCTCCAAATTTTATTAATGTAAGTGTAGCCGTTCAAAAGATACGAGGGGGGGGGGACTTTTGAATAGCACTGTATAACGACAATCAATCTGCTCAGAAGATAGCAACAAGTTCTGGCTATCATAAGCGTACAAAGCATATCGATGTTAATATCACTATATTAAAGAGCTGATTATTAACAAGAAGATTAATCTTTCATATCAGGATCTTTCAAATTCAAATTCATTTATTAATACCAGGGACAATCTTACAGAATACATAGTTATATATTTACAAAATTGTATGGTACATGTCAAGTACATAGTGTGAACAGACAAATAAAAATATTACAAACATAAAATACAGTACAATCAACAACAATACAAACAAGTAGGTTTAACATGATTTGTAGTGTTTGCTGATATTGGCATCATTTATGTCATCCAAGTAATATGGCTCTAAAAAGACTAGAATTTGCCTTATTTTCTTTTTAAATGTTAGTGTGTTTTTAATACTTTTGAATTCTATTGGTAACATGTTATAAAATTTAATACAATTATAAAAGCATCCCTTTTCCAGAAGAGCAGTTCTATGTACAGGTATAGCAAAATTATCACGAAATCTTGTTTTGTGTTTATGTTCTTTTATATACATTTATCAAAAATACTGTTATTCTTAAAAACAAATAACATACATACATAGGCATAAGCAGCAAACACCGTTAACAAATTCAAACGTTTAAAGTGTCCTTTATAGGTTTCTCTGAATTTTAAATTATCCCACATTCGTACTGCTCTTTTTTGGATATCGAAGACTTCATTACTGTGTGAACCACCCCAAAATATAATTCCGTAAGACATCAAGGAATTGAATAAACCATAGTACGCACAAATTAAATATCTCTGATCAACCACATTTTTTATTTGTTTGAGGCAAAGCATGTACTGAGTTTACTGCAGAGAGATGTTACATGCACTCTATCCAATTTAGGTGTTGATCTAATATTACACTTAGAATTTTGTTGAATTAGAATATTGTAGCTGAGTGTTGCAAATGAAGATATCTTCAGGATATTTCTGTTTAATACGATTATGTTTAAAGAGAATACAACTGGTTTTAGTTATGTTCAGTAGCAATGAGTTGGTACTAAACCATTTGGAAATATTTTCAATAACATTTGAGGTATCATCTTTGAGAATTTTGTAATCTGGTTTTGCTAGTAAAACGTGTTTGTGTCATCAGCATAATTTGTGGGAACAATCGTAGTATCTGTAGTATTTGGCAAGTCATTTATATACAGTATGAACAAAATAGGTCCTAGTACACTGCCCTGTAGAACACCTAATTCAATATGTTTGGAATCTGAATAATAATCAGTTGACTCTTGTTTTATACATTTTATACTTTTTGAGACATATTCGAAACATGACTTAAACCAGTCATGTGCCCTTCCACGTATTCCCATTTTCTACATTTTCTTAAGAAGTATTTCATGGTTCACACAGTCAAAAGCCTTCGTCAGATCCAGAAAAACTCCATGAGCTATATTTCCCGAATCCAACAAGTTCGTTATTTTCTCCACAAAATTGAAAATGGCAGATATAGTTGATTTTCGTTTCTGAAATCCATGTTGAGTATTTGTGATAATTTTATTTTTTTCTAAAAATGGTAAAAGTCTTCTACACATAGCAATCTCAAATACTTTTGAAAAGCATGACAAAAGACTAATTGGACTATAGTTCTCCAATAACAAATGATCACCTTTTTTGAAAATTGGCCTTACTACTGCACTTTTCAACCCTGCTGGGAAAATACCCTTCCTAAAGGAACCATTAATGATATGACACAATGGATGTATAATATAACCACAGATAGATTTTAGCATCATATTACTTATATTGTCATCGCCACTTGAATGTTTATTTTTTAAACCATTTATAATTTCTATCAGTTCTTCTGGCATTACATCTGATACAAAAATTGATTTTGAACAGTCGCTGACATTTCTTAAATCAGCATCACTGACCACCCCATTCAATACATTGTTGGTTACTGAGACAAAAAATCATTAAAGTGATTACTGATTGCACTTGGTGAAGTAATCAATTGGCCATTTATATTTATTTGATCCATAGATTCATTTTTTGATTTCCCTCTACCTAACTCAGTGTTTACAATATTCCAGACAGTTTTTGTTGTATTGTCTGATGCCTTGATTTTGTTGTGATGATGATGATGCTGTCTTTTTTCTTTCCATAATAAATTTGAGTAGTAGTTTTTGAATGCATTTAGTTCATTTTTTTATTTGATTCAATAGAAACATTTCTGATAATAGATTAAGAGTATTTTTTGCTTCACTAATGTTTTGAGAAATCCACTGAGGATTTTTTTTAGTTCTTTTTATTTTTTTAAGAGGAAATGCCTCATTGTAATATTCAGTTAAAACATCAATAAAGTTATTATATGAACTGTCTACACAATGGTTTCCATTGTCCACAGTCATCCAAGTTTCATTAGCTAATATTGAGTAAAACTTTTGATAATTTTTTGCACTGAAGATTCTTTTATACTCATAATTTGTTTCATTTGCTGATGAACTTTAGCCCAGAATAGCTAAGTATTGTCCTTAATGGTCTGATATGTTTGTATTTAAAACCATAGCATCATACAACACATGCTGAGGAACATATATATTATCGAGACATGTAGAGGTAGTAGTGGTAATTCTTGTGGGCTCAGTTATGCTGATTTGCATGTTATATGTATCTAGCCAATTATTCACTAAATTTCTATGTTTAACTACTTTAGCATTTACTAACATATCAATATTGAAATCTCCAGCAACCAAGACCACCCTTTCATCTCGAGAAGCCCTTTCTAACAAAAAGCCATTTTCTCGATGAAACAGGTAATTCCAGTGGCTGGAGGTTTGTACACAACACATATTACAAAACATATACTATTTATTTTAACTTCTGCAGCACAACATTCAACTACACCTTCCTTACTTAAGTCATTTATATCACATCTTTCTAATAGCACTAAATTATCACGAGCATATAGAACTACTCCTCCATATCCGATAGATAAACTTCGGTTGACAATTCGACAGTATGATGTTACAAGTTTATACTTTTTTAGTTGATAAGACATTAGAGTATTTTTTGTCTGCCAGTGTTCCGTGATTGCCACTAGATCAACTTTCAAATCACTTACAATTACGCTTAGTTCATTTAAACAGTTTCCCAGGGAACCTACATTTTTATGAAATAGGCTTATTTTTTTATCATTATTGGATCTACTATGATCTGTTAACTGCTATATCTGTTTAGTTTTCTTAACTTCTATTTCCAGAAAATGTTTATAGCAAGGACAGTTAGGATCAGATGCAGCATGGTCGTTTTTTAAAGATTTTTTTTAGTCTGCAATTGGTTTCCCAGCAACTGATGCACTTCTTTTTTAATGGATCTGTGCATTCATTGGCTTTGTATGATCCAGCACACTGAAAGCATGTAGTTTCATTTTCGCATTTAGATGCAATATGGCCATATTTAGCACATTTAAAACATCGTATAATAGCAAAGTTCTCACTTCCTTCAGGGTATCTATAATACGAGAATCTTCCTCAGTAATGAATTGCTCTCCTACACTTCTAATTATAACTTTGGGATTTTTTAGATTACCATCTTCCACTTTGTATTTATTACTAAGCTCCATTTCAACTTTCTGTTTTATCTTTGCTTTTGTGTCGGAATCCTTGCAATTAATTATGACTGTCCCACTTCTTCCTTCTGCTATTGCCATTTTTCTCGGATCAATACTCTCCTTTATGTAATTTTTTTGTCACATTACTCTCTTGTTTTTCTTTAGGTTTTACGATGATAACTTCACTGGAATTGGCTACCATATTTGCGTATGTTGACTTCTGAGGTTAATGTATTTTTGATTCCTTCAAGTTTTTTATAAGCTTATCTTGATTGGTTTCAATTTTATTATTTACCTCTTTTGTTTCTTTAACTTCTTCCAGAACCGCCTTATTTCCAAGTTCCAGTTCAATAGATTCCTGTATTTTTTTATTTCAGATGAGACTACTTCTTGGATTTTGAAAGTAAATTTTTTATACAAACATTTCACTTAGTATAATGCTTTCCATGCTTTTTAATTTATCGACTGACTCGGTTTGTTCTTTTTGCTTCAGATTGCTTTCTTCACATATCCATTTTAATTGCCTCTTTCCAGTTAATTGCATCACCCTGACTTCAGTACTTGTCAAATTAGAACAATCCTGGCAAGAACTGAAGTGACAGAGATCACACTTTATTTTCTTCGCCTGTTCTTCATTGGAAAGTATATGCTTACGCACCTACTGCAATCCATTGAACTACAGCTCAGATCTTGTTTTCTTCAGCGTGGAGAGTGGTCGGATGTCCCGACGAGTTTGCTGATAGCCGGCCGATGGCCGGAGTCGTCGGAACAATAGACTGCTTGTGGAAGCTGGCGTGGACTTAGTGGAGCGGGGGTAAAATGGTATCTTCGCTTCCTTGAACAGGGACTTGCACCGGAGGAAGCAAGAAAGAAGGCTACGGAGCGCAGGAAGCAAGGAGAGGAGAAAAACATCCCTCCTAAAGGAGAAAAACGGAAGCGGGAAATGGCGGCAGCCCAAGCACCGTAAGTACAGCGAAGAAGAAAAAGGAGGATAGAATAGCCATCCCTTCTTCAACTGGCAGCTGCAGCAAAATTGACAACAATGGCAGTTCTCCCTAGGCCGTACCCTGAGACTACCCTCAGTGCGGACGACCAAACCTTGCTGGAGAACGCAATAATAGAAGAAATGTATGCTGGATGGGAACACTAACTCCAGTTTAGTGGCATACATTAGAGGTATATTTCACTCACATTACCCGTCATGGTTAAAGTTGATAATTCCATTTCATTGAGTTTAACCGTGGCGTCATTTCCGTTTGGGTACACCTCCCCTACCTGCCTTTGGGTTTACCAGCTGTTAAAGTTGAACTAGTAGAACATAAAATACTGAAGTATTCTATGGCTGAACTTGAAGATTTGCTTACAAAATAATATAGATAGAGAAATAATATGGAAGCATTCAAATTAGAAATTAATGGAGTGGATGTTGAAGTACGAAATACACAGGAAAATGTACAAATATTAAGAAATGGTAAAGATTAGGAGAGTGAAGTATTTTTTAGCAAAACAGGGGTCAGATCATCTATTAAGAACATGGTTGCACACAACTTAATTTTTTCATATTTAATTTTCGTAGACATGAACAATAATAATTAGGATTACAAATAACAAATTTTTTCAAATATGATTTCAAAAATGGTTAATGTTGAAGTCATTATGACGTAGTTGCCTCCCACCACCTTCACCGAGATACTCTAACCGGGTTTAACGGGGAATGTGAATGAAATATGACTCAGGAGTCGTTCTAATCGACTGTGAAACACCACAGACTGCAGAATGGCTCCGGCTGATAGTACCAAAGCTATAGAGCTGGAAGGGAGCAAAACTGACGGTGTGCCAGGGAGACGACATCCCAAAAATGAACACCGCCACGAGCTTCGCTTGACTAAAGCGCAGAATGAGGATTTGGAAACAAACCAGTGGAAAGTCCTTAACCTAAAAGAAGAGGGCAAAGGCCTGCCGAAAAATCAAGAACAACGGGTTCACCATCCATTACGGGTTTGGGAAAATACGCGTACATGGCATTAGAAAAGAAGAGGGAAGAAACACGGGAAAGGTTTCTATTTCCTCCGAGGCCAGTGGCGACTTGGGTAGTGTAGAAAGCCTACACATCACCAAACTCCTTGGGGAAGAGTCGCCGCTGACCGAGGAGGAAATGGAGATTGCGTCGGACGAAGGGGACATCACCCTGACGAAAGAGGGAAACACCCAAGAAGACAACCAACAGGATGGCGGGAATTAACTTCGCTCAAGTTAATGCCCACCATCAGCGGTGATCACAAGATTGTTCACCAAGGACCAATGGGAGTTCTGCTTAATCCAAGAACCTTGGGTTAATAATAACCAGGTAAGAGGATTAGCATGTAAGGATGCTAAAATAGTATGTCACACTGGTAGTGATATACCAAGAACATGTATTATGATAAGGAACAATATTAACTATTTTTGTCTTTCAGAATACATGACTCGAGACCTCGTTCCAGTTCGAGCATACCTCGAACACAAGAAGGAGGGCAAAGAAATAGTGATAGCATCATGCTACTTTGAGGGAGATGGGCCTGCACCACACCCAGAGATACAAAAGCTGGTGAAGTACTGTGAAGAGAAGAGACTACCTCTACTTCTAGCATGTGATGCCAAAGCTCACAACACCGTTTTGGGGCAGTAGCAACACCAACAACAGAGGTGAGCAACTTTTAGAATATATCCTCACCACAAGAGTAGCAGAGATGAGGACGAGCAAAGACATTGTCTCCATCTGCACTACCAGAGGATGCCCACAGGGAGGAGTAGCATTCCCATTAATGTGGAGTCTGGCGATTGACGAACTCCTGTGTGGTTTGACGGACCTCGGAATATCCTGCCAAGGATATGCCAACGATATTGTCATAACAGCTAGGGAGAAATTCGAAAACACCCTTTGTGATATTGTACAAGAAGTCAAGCATCTAGGTTTAACTCTAGACAGTGAACTCCTGTGGATCAAACACGAAAAGGAGATTACATACAAGGCAAAAATGGCTCTAATGGTGTGCAGAAATCTGGCAGGAAGAAACTGGATGTACACTGCCATAGTGAGACCAATCATCAGTTAGGGAGCCATTGCGTGGAGTAGTAGAACTAGCCTATTGACAACGAGAGAAAACCTCTCCAAAATTCAAAGACTAGCCTGTATATGCATTACAGTAGCAATGAGAACATGCCCAACGGCAGCCATTGAAGTGATTCTCAACCTCACCACTCTATATATGGTGGTGGAAAGCGTTGCAGAAAGAACAAGATACAGACTAAGTAGAGAGGGAATCATTAAAAAACCACCTTCTCACTTCTTAGAAATCAGACAACCTGGGACTTACCACTAGATGGTATGATGAAAAAGTATAACTTTTCAAAGAAATTCGTTACGGAATTGAGCAACAAGAAGGAATGGGATCCAAATACCATTACCAGACTTGGAAAGAATGCCATTCAATCGTACACAGACGGCTCAAAGGCACTAGAAGGAACTGGGATAGGAGTGTTCTGGCCAGGAACCAAACACTCTGAAAGCTTGGGAAAAACCCCAAGTATCTTTCAAGCGGAAATCCACGCCATAAGAAAGTGCGCACAGTTCAATATTGATAAAGGATACAGAACACAAAGGATTATCATGTCGGATAGTCAAGCAGCCATTAAGGCACTGAGATCTTGTGTAATCAGTTCCAAAATGGTGTGGGAATGCCTATGAACTAGGCGAGAACAATATTGTCACCTTACTATGGATTCCAGGACACACTGGAATAGAAGGAAATGAAATAGCCGATGAACTAGCAAAGAGTGGGACTGAAATACCTACCTGGGGGCCTGAACTCTTGCGGAATCAGCCCCAATGTAATATTGGAAGAAATAAGTAAAGCCGAGAAAAAGAGAAGATCTGACCATTGAAAAGATCTAGTAGGGCTTGTTAAATCTAAGACTATACAACCTGTTGAGATCAAAAGAATGCATAAGTCAAAGTAATACTGCGCTAAGAGTTAAAACAGGAATCCTAACGGGACATAAAGCGTTTTCGATTATTTACTTTTGGCTGCTAGTAGCAGCTCATAGTGACTGAATTCCGTTCGTTCATTACCGGGCGTGACGCCTAGTCTTACCTTCCCCTTGCCCCTCAAGCACATACCGAAAAGTATGAGCTTCAAACCACGGACATTAAATATTTGACGTTTGTCCGGTTTGACGTTTATTTAAAGGTTAAGATTGTGCCGATTACACATGTCAGGTGGTTTTGAGGATCCTAAAAAATCGTGTTCGATTTGCTCAAAAGTCGTGACGACTGAGGCGTCACGCACAAGTGCTTGAAGCCCAAATAAACGAAAGCAACAATTGTCGCCTGAATGGGCACCTGAAAAGCTCAAAATAGTGGAGGAAGAATGCAGATTTTGTGGAATGCACATTACTTCAGAATCCTAGAGCACAGCACCTAGGAGATTACTGGATAGAAGAGGAACATTTGCCTAAGTTGAAGCCTGCAGACATCCTAAAATTCCTCCGGGAAATAGGACTAAAGGAACTACTAGTTTCTGAGACTCTCCTCAGAAACTGAGTAGAAATAAGGGGGCACAATAGATCTTTTAGGTCTCAGTGAATGTCACCCCAAAATACATACATACACATCTTTCATATATGCCTATCACACTTATGATTGCAGACATTTGTACTAAATCTTTACTAGTTCCCAAACAGTTTGAAGTGAAGTGTTTTATTTTTATTGAATTTATTGTTTTATACTCTTAAAGTGACGTGTTGGAATTTATGGTACCAATTTGATCTAATCCTATAAAATAATAAATCATCTTTTCTAAGTTTGTCACTGTGATAAAATGATAAATGTTGACATATGTAATTTTGACTAAAAATAAGTTGATTAAAAGTTCTTCTAAAACAAGCTAGTTATTTTCAAAATATATTTACAATAATAGTTCCACTACCATTCAACTATAATATACAGACATTTAATTAAAAAATTCATGCTAAACGTCGTAATCAAGTGACAGATGGTGAAAAATTTCAATAATTGAATGAATTTTTTCACGGACCAATGAACTTTTTTTTCATTTTTCATTTTTTGGATTGGACTCACGGAAATATTTAGTTGATAATTGAAACTTGGCATCATTGATATTATTAAGTGAGTGATGTTTCCGATTTCCTAGTTTTCTACCTCATACCTACTTTCCAGCACGTGCTGCTAGATCGCATCATAATCGATTCACCGCAGCGAATTACTGAAAACTAAAAGTGATGTGCGCGATAAGAAAGAGCATTCAAGTCGATATAATGCATCAAAACTCCATAAATGACCTGTAACTTTTGTAAAGATAGACTCAAGGCTCGAAAAAAACAAAAACGAATTTTTAAAAGTATATATTGAAGGTGTAGTAATTTTGTTTACAATTCGTATTTTCTGGTACATTCAATTTGAAACATAATTTTCAAACAAATGAATACAGCCATTATCCGATGTGACATATAGTAAATTTGCCAAAAAAAAAAATTATACTCCCGCTTACTAACAATAACGCGCAAGGAGAAAAGAAGACAATTTATTATTAAATAGACAAATTTTGTTCTCACTAAAAAATTAATTTCTGATAAATGTTGACATAACACAACGCCACACATTTTTTTAATGTACTTTATACCCGATATTTAATATAATCTAAAATGTACGTGTATATAGAGAACGAACTAATACAAGATGTTACTTAAATTACACGAACGTTTCAGACTAAAGTACTTCATTTTCAGGAAGTTTGGTAATAAAAATAATGTATATTGACATAAATTGTTCCAAATTATGGTCAATATAGATATATATGTATATGTAAAAAAAGAGTGAATTGGAGGAAACTGAAATAAAAACAACCAGAGTACAGAGTATAACACTAAAAGTCCCGTTTAAATAATTATTATCTACAATACAGCATTCTTAAATATATTTAGTGGGCGCTAATATGTATTGTGGAACAAGGTGTAATAAATACATTTAAGCCTCCAAGTCTAAGGCCAAACCGATTTTGTGACCTCCTTGATTGAAGTTCTTACCATCAATTAGTGTAGACAAAGTGAGAGTAACGCCTAAAATAGAAAAATACATTATTTATGTTGTTAACTTTCATTGTACATATCTGCATTATTTATTATTATTATTCGAGGATTTGATTTGATAATTAATTTTTCAAATTGTTTAGAATGACCTCATTTGGAGTTATAACGGACATGGATCATTTATACTACATATTTGATTACGATGGAATAAGTTGCATGTCAAATATTACGGACACATTATTTTAATATCAAAATTCCACACTTTTGATTTTTTACCAATCAGAACGTGTATTTCTGACAGATCACCATCGCAACGGATGAATTTTAGTGGAAATTTTTTCCTCGTGGGTACCCAACAGCGAATTATACTGGAAATTTTTTTGACATTTATAATTACAGAATATTTTTTTGACAATCTAATTTTAATTTGTTCACATGATAATTTTGATTCATTTCAACTATAAGCTTAGATGTTTACTAAATTCTTTGGACCATTGTGATTAATGTTTATATTAAACGCAATTATTATATACTATGGCAGGTTGATGAAGACGAAAATTGATGTTGGAAATAAACACATTTGGTGTGGAATTTTCTTATCGAATACCACACGAGGTTAAATTAAATTTGACCTCGTGTGGTATTCGGTAAGAAAATTCCACACCTGCAATTTTTAACAAATCAAAACGTGCTTTTTCGACAAATCACCATAACAACGGATGCATTTTAGTGGAAATTTATTCCTCATGGGTGGAAATCAAGAAATTCAAAAAATTGCTAAATATACAGGGTGTCCCATTTGAAAAATTACATCTACTGTGTTCTGAAAATACGCCACTTTTCTAGCGGATAAACCGGAAGGAGGCCATTTATATAAATAAGTCACAACAAAACTTACAGTAATTTTAAACCTGACTGTGGAAACCGCATCTTATTATCCAGAACCGTTTCGAAGATATAAGCTCTTAAAAACAGTCAAAATATAATGAGACACCCTGTATATTACTAAATATGCAAGCTCAACAATTAAAATAACTTTAAAAGTAAACTGAAGCAAAACCAACGAAACTCAAACACGATCTATCATTATAAATCATCATAACCTCACTGTTAAGTACCACGTGTTCTAAACGTTTTGTTTATTGTTTTACCATCAGGCTAGTTTGTGACGTCACGTGGACATGCCCTATTGACCTCAAATAAAGCGTAAGAGATCTTCTTATTGGAGAAGTAGCAGAATAGCTCATAGAAACTCGGCATTTCTGATTGTTGTCAAGTATACAATAAAAAAAGTATACCAGTTTGTTCAAACATAGATATCTAAGTGTATTATTTTAACTTCGGCGAAGATAATGTAAATGGCATTTAGGTATAAGGAAGATTACTTGAAAAATTTTCACTAATTTTCGAGGATTTCAAATTGCAATAAATTTTCAGGATGATTTATTTGAAATAACAAAGTTTATTTATTCCCGAAGAATGAAATATCTGACAACAATGCAAGCACCACCATAATATCGGCCATATCATAAGATCCTTGCCCACCAAAATCTATAAAAATCATGCAAACCGTTTTCGAGATAATTGGGAAAAGTAGAATTCGATAGATGGCGCTCTGAAATGTCAATGTCATCTTAGCAACGAGTAAAACAAATCAGCTGACTTATAAGCCCTTTGATATTTAAGTGGTTTTATTTTGATGTTTTAGTTATTTTCAGTGTGTGTTTTGTAAAACTTATGCTTTTTATTTTCTTGTGCTTTAGTATTTTGTGTTGTTAAACTAAATTTTGACTCCTAATATTTTTATTTTCGGAGTAATAGGTATGGTTGATATTTGTGAAAAGTACAACAAGCGTTCAACTAACTGTTTAGTTTTAGGTCTGATTTCGTGTTTTCATTTTATTTTTGATATAATTATATCTACAAAAGTTGCAGGGAAGGTAGGTTTCGTATTGAGTAATATTTTAAATCTTTAATACCGAGTTATTTTCTCTTTGATCTGCAATGAAAACAAAAAATAGAATAACATAAACTCTTCCATAATATCTCTGATTATATAAGAATTTTACCTCAGAAATGATGACAGTTGAGTTAAATAGAAAAACTTAGTTTTAAACTTGTCATTGACACAAAATTAAATAAATAAAGTATGAATTTACGGTAATTACGTTGACTTGCATATAATACAAAAGCAATGCAAAACGAATTATTTTACTCGTTGCGCCAGTTACAATTTTTTCCGCCAGAGGTCTCATTGAATTCTACTCCGCCCAATACAGACGTTGCATACTTCACTATCTATCAGTAAACTTTATCGAAATATTAAATAGCGGATGTTTTTCTTGGGTTTAACTTAGTGGCTGCCACGGTTGAAAGGTTGATATTCATAAAATTTTAGAACAAACTAATGGATGCCATCTATTTTTTCATTAATTTTATATCAAGAGAAAACTAAAAAATAAGTAAGTAGAATATTATAAGTTAGGATCTTTTATTTCCGGACGGACTTTATCCAACTACAAAGCATCTATGGTACATTCAATAGCCTTCTTGGTGTGCGTCATCGTTTGTGAGGTACATACGGGTTTTGGGTATAGTTGAAATAATACCCTTCTTGGTGTGCGTCATCGATTGTTAATGTCTTTCTAACACATAACGTAGGAAGAAATAGAAGAAAAGACAGGACTGTGATTAATCCCCATCAAAATATCTCAATAATGAACCGTTTAAATGTATTACAAATCTTAACCCCAATCTTTGACTTACAAAAATTTGATTGGTTGATGTTTAGATTACGCGCAAGCTCAACCTATCAATCGAGAATTTAAAATACTATGAAGGCGTTACTTTCGTAGCGGCAATGTGTCTTACGTCTTTTTCTACTGTCACATTGACAGTTCTCGACAGGTCTGTACTTTGTTGTTTACGGTCAATTATTATTTATGAAAAGTGAATATTAATCTTATTGATTTATTTAATTAAATAATACAAAAATATGCTAGGATACACGGAAAAACATCAGTATTTTGACAGTTTTCAGGTATTTTCAGTTAGAAAAAGATATTGGTGATTATTAATTGCATAACCTTTTCTAATTTGGCTGGATACGATCCTGATGATTTTATTTATATTTTATTTCAATGAAAATTTTGTAAAAATTTTTAAATAGATATAAAATTTTTCATTTTTAATATTTTGTAATATAAACGGATGGTCATATAATTGAAAATACAACTTGAGAATGTTACAATTATTAAAAAAAATTCACATTTAAGAAATTGTTAAAATACAAAAAGTCATGAAAGTAATTTTCAATTACAAAATTTGATAATACAAACTATATTAATAGATAATAAAAACTAAATTTAGTTACCTTCATGAAACATATACAACTGGAAGAACGCAGGGTTGTTGCCAATAAAATTAAAAATTACCCATATGGTACTACAATACGTAATATTGAATTAATTTGTAAAATACTGCTTGAATGTGGTAAGTAAAGAAAAAAGGAGACATTGGAAAATTAGAGACAAAGTAATTTTAAAAAACGGGCATTATGCCACAAGGACTATGGATAAGTTTAAATTTGAATTTAAATTGTCCAAATGGACATTTTTCAAGGAAATGGAAAAGTAAAAGTGAAAGTGGAATTCGACTACGTCGAACTTTAAAAGGAAAATTGTTAAATAGACTTATTTCAGCCACTAAAATTATTGATGATCTGATCATTATAGCCATGAAATTTTTTTTAATAATCGGAACATTCTCAAGTTGTATTCTCAATTATATGACCCCTTCGATTTTTATAAATGAGAAAGGACTCTGTTAATTTTTGAACCCAAGTGTTATACATTTTTGAAATCAGTGTTTCAATAGGTTTCAAATGAGGTCTCGCATGATGCACTTTCTCATTTAAAAAAATCGAAGGGGTGACACCCCCATGAAAAGGGATTATGTCAGGTTCGAAACTTGTATGTCATAACATACTACGTTTAATATAAAAATTGACCTGTTTGAGCTTTTTTCTTAAGATATAAAAATAGAGTAGTTAATAGAGAGGGGGTAACACTTATTCCACCGCACTGTATATTAATACCATTTATTTTTGTTGTAGCCTGATGATGGTAATTAATTTACCGAAACTAGTAGCAGCTTAATTGTCTATAATAAAGGTATTGTGGTTTGGACTTGAGTTTTTATTGAACCATTTGTTTGGATTTCGTAAAGCCACATTTGAGATATGGATGAGCTCTTGGAGTTAAAAAAAAGGAAGATTACCATGAAGAGAGTATCTCACAAGTCACAAGTATTTGAAAACTGAAAGTATAGTGAAAATTATAGAATATTTTTAAAAATTAACATATCGACTTCCTTTTTATTGCATTCAGCTATTTGCTAATTGAAAACAGCCATATTAGAGTAATGTGTATGTTCTAATCTTTCAGTTTGAATTAGAAATTTCATATACCAAACAGGAGAAAGTTTTATACGTGACAGAATACCCGTCAGTTTAATGCTTAGGTAAGAACACCTAAATAATCTACTAGACAGACCAAACATCGACTTATGACTAAGCGTTGCTGATTTCTCCATCAATCAAGGCATATTTAATAGATTTGGAACACGACTGTTGACTATTTTTTCGGCACACACCCTTTAGGTAACTTTTAGAGATGTGAGTAGGGCTTATCAAATTACTCCTCCTGGTTAATAATGCATCGTTAGAATTCTAGAACTGTCTAGAACTACCGGAGCCAGTTGACTGAGTAAAAAGCCAAGCCATACCAACACGAGGAAAAAGCGAAATGGGCAAAACAACATCGTGGAGAGGATAAGTCTCAAGTTGTGGTATGTGATATTGGCGAAGGACATACAAGATAGCATGGAACATTTTCATGTACGATTTATATATTATCACGTCATGACGTATAGAGGTCATACTTTCAGTGGGTAACTTATTGTTTTTCTATGAACATAAACTTATTGATAAAACTTTGGCATAAAACCTACAGTCAATTATGTATTGAAAAAATGTAATTACATTAGAAAAACAAGAAATTTTAGTATAGTGTAACTAATGTTAATGTGATGACCTTGAATTGTATTACAAATTTTATGCAGATTAATTTTAATCCACTATATTAATTTGAATTACATTTGGAAAGCATTATTTCACAATATTTAAATTTATAAAACAATTTTAGCACGCCATTGGGCAGCTTTTTCCTTTAAAGGGATTAAAAATATGGGTCATCACATTGACAATAGTTACACTATACTGTCTCTAATAATTTGGCTACCTACTGTAATACTAGATAAAACATAAATTTCAATCAACCTCTACTTTGAATGTGCAAATAATAACTTACCGTCACGTAGTTTTTGTTGATATCCTAAACCAATCTGGCTGGAGTTATTAATCTTGGCACGAACTGAAGCATCGCTATCCAACTCATATTTACAACCCAATCCGAAGTCGGTCTTTTCTCCGCTAGCCGCCCAGCTCAAGTTAACGGCTGTTTCCAATTTTGGATTGATTTTTTGGAATATGGAACCGCCAAATGTTTGACCATCGTCACTGTCATGTTCACTAAATATTAGAATAATTTTATTTTAACAAATGCCTAATTAATGCAATTCGCCCATTAGGAGTTCTAATTTGAACAAATAGTTTTCAACAGTCATTTGACCTATTTTAGTATTTTTCTCATCTATATCAAACTAGAAATATATTACGAAATATTTCAATAAGTCTTTGATTATTATATCTGGAGATAAAATTTAATTAAGGTAGTATTTAAGACAAAGTTTTTACAAGAAATTCTAAACGACGAAAGGAATTATTTTAAAACATGGGACATAAGTTTTCATATTTAGTCAATTCTTTTTTTGTCAACTAATATGTTACATTCAGATCTAATCGAAGAGGAACAGATTACAATGAAAAAAAAATTCAGGGGTGATATAAATAAAATATTTGTAAAAATAATTCATCAGCGAGAATTTTTTCATAGTTTGGAGCCACCTGCTTAGCGTCTCTTCGGAAAGACGCATAATCCCACTATGTTTTGCATTCCAAGGTTGCTATGATAAGCTCCTCGGTTACACCTTTTGTGTAATACTATCATGCATCAGGTTTACCAAAGAATGCACAACATTTTTATATTCAGATAAAACAATAATTGCTGCCAAAGTTGCAACAACTGAAAATAAAAAGGGTGATGGATATTGAAGAAGGTGAATGAGAAGATTGTTAAAATCAGTTGGAGGATACATTTATGTGGACAAAAAATATTCAATATTTCATAATGTAACAATATTAGCTGTTTTAAGGAGGATGAGGCGTTGCAGTATTAACCAACAGTAAATCATTTTACTATTACGAGTTAATTATCAAAGATTCAATTATTTTGCCTAACGGATTGTCTTTTTTGCACAAATCTGTATTTCTTAATTTCAATGCAATAAACTATTAGAAAACTTGAAAATATAAATTAAATCATAAAAAATATATAAATGGATGACTCGGTTTTAGAATAATGATTGTTTATATTGTAGTTTGGCTTAATTTATTTATTCTATCAAGATTGTTTGTTCCATGAACAAATATAGTACGGGTTTTTGAGCGCGCCAACACACAACTTCGCTTCGTTTTACACGAGACTATTTTCGGGAGTCGGACAGTTCGGCTTTATACTCTTGTAGTACACTACATATTAATATTTATACGTTCTTTAGTCAGCTGGTATAGTTTTAATAAACACAAATGAATGATGTACAGCTCAGTCAAAACATATACCTTTTTAAAAAATGTATATGAGCGAAAAAATGCCAACAATTATAGTAAAATCGCAATCGTGCGGTGTAATAAAACTTTCGGACCAGATCATTTCAGGGGTGGGTACCTATTATTATTTCAAAGGTATAGAGACATTCGGATTTATGAAATATTTATTACGAATATTATTGAATGCCTATATTATTTTGGTGGTGTATTCTGTTGTAATTTTTTTTATGAACATATGAACGACTTGCATATTATTATTGTTGAAAAAATTTTCAAGAACTATTGCGAGTTTTAATGACCTCAGGCAGACGAGGTGGGATTATAATTTCAGAGATAATTCCCCTGACCTGACTATGGAATTTTTGTATTTTTGTTTCAAATGTGCAGTCTGACTGTTAGCAATTAGTGAATTTAGAAAGAGCTTGCTCGCTAGATAACTTTTATAAAGTAATTATTTTTTTTATTATATATATGATGCGCATCAATCCCTAGGATTATTAGCGCTCAACAAGAATTTACAACAGATTAACATTAGTTACAAAAGTAAGTGAAACATGATATGAACCTAAATCAAATTACATTATTTCTCAATTTACTGTAATATAAAACTATAAAAGTAGATCGTCAAATTTTATTTAGTATTTGAATGGATTTCAAAAAGTCTATTAGCTGAGGCACATCGCAGTTTTCACCAAGTGCCTCTTCTATTTGATCGAGGATGTCATGAATTTGCCTCTGTAGTCGGAGCTTTTCACATTCCAATAGTACGTGGCTTACTGTCAGAGGCTGATTGCAGCTGTCGCACACTGGTGCCGGGGAATGGGACATAAGATAGTCATGAGAGAATCTTCTTTTCATCGGGAATGATCTCCAGGGGCTCACGTATTTCTTTATTCTGCGGAGCTTAGAGTTTGATTCAGTCCAACGGCCTTGCCAGTATTTATAGACTGAATGTTTCACAAGTTTTTTGCATCCAAAACAGAAACCTTTGAGACTGTGATTTTGATTCTTAGTTTCGACATAATACTACAATCAAACTAAAAGATGTGCAAGCATTATTAGACAAGTTCCTATTACAAATTACTAAAGAAAATGAGAAAAAAGCATTTCATCATGTATTAAAAAAGAGAGAAAACATGTGGAATCTGGACAAAATCTCAGATGCAGACAGTGACACCATCAACAATTTCAATAAAAAATGACTCTTCAAGTGACGATTGTGATTCCGACAGTGATTTAGAGACATTTGCACTTACTAATCTTTACCAAGATTGAGGAAGAACTATTTAAAACAATTTACAAGTGGTATGTTCATATTAATTTGGTAAGCAAATTACAATTAGTACCTATAGTTAAAATAATACCCTTCTTGGTGTGCGTCATCGATTGTTAATGTCTTTCTAACACATTACATAGGAAGAAATGGAAAAAAAGGCAGGTCTGTGATTAATCCTAATCAAAATATCACAATAATGAACCGTTTTATGTATTACAAACGTTAACCCTAATTTTTGACATACAAAAATTTGATTGGTTGATGTTTAGATTACGCTCAAGCTCAACCTATCAATTGAGAGTTTAAAATACTATGAAGACGTTACTTTCGTAGCGGCAATAAGTCTTACGTCTTTTTCTACTGTCACACTGACAGTTCTTGACAGGTCTGTACTTTGTTGTTTACGGTCAATTATTATTTATGAAAAGTGAATATTAATCTTTGTTTTATTTATATGAATCATACAAAAATATGCATGAATACACGGAAAAACATCAGTATTTTTAAAGTTCTCAAGTATTTTCAGTTAGAAAAAGAAGCTGGTAATTATTAATTGCATAGCCTTTTCGAATTTGGCTAAATACAATTCTGATGATCTTATTTATCAAATTCAAGGTTAGCTATATGTCAAAATAGCAAATAAAATAAACGACATGCCGAAAACCCGGATATACGTCACAATCGATGACGCACACCAAGAAGGGTATTATTTTAACTATATCACAACATTGTATTATTTAGAATTCGAGTCATAATTTAACGGTCAACATTTTAAACCACATTTATTTATGGTCCACTTGTGCTGAGCAAGTCCCATAAACATTTGATTTATTACTCCGCACCGATTGCGATTTTACCATAGTTAATGAACAAAAACTGAAAACCAACTCTCTGACCGCAATAAACGTGGTCATAATAATTTTTTTTATTAAAAGTTCAATAAAATTGTAAAAAACAGTAAAATATGCGTAAAACATCAGTGCTTTAGCTAGGTTAGTTATCGGAGCTGCTGACATTATTTGATTTTTCACTATAAATTTATTTTCCATAAAACTATAGGTGTAAAAGTTTCAACAAATTTTCTATCTTTTAAGCATCTTAATGACAGGGTATTTTACAGGGAATTGTTAAAATTTATTCCAAATTTTTATTATCATTTTCATCCAGCCTCAACCTCCTCAAATGTATTATTTTAATGCCTATCGATATGTAGCAATAACGAGACACTGTTGACATAATGTATCGTGAATTCCGCTTGTGGCTAATGATTAACCATATTCTACAGTGGATTATCAAACCGCAAATTTAAATTGGTCTATTAAAATTTTGTACCTTTCAAACTCTCTTTTAAACTGTAAATACTTACACACACGTATGAAGTACAAAATCTGAAGTTGAGAAACCTAAAGCGAAATTGCTCTTGGCCAATTTGGAATTCTGTACGTCAAAGGCTGCTTGATAACCGGCTAACCATCCTTGATAGGCTACCACGGCCGATCCCTTGACAATAGGGCCATTAGAATTCAAGTCAAAATCTGCATTGAGGGCTACCCTCTCGTTGACAAATGATGTCTTTACAAGACCTGCTTGGTATCTGAAATTTATTTAACAAATATTATGATAAAAACTTTTATTAATGTATTGTTGGAATAACAATCTTATTATCAAGAAAACTGAATTAAGTTAGATTAAAGACAAAACGCAAATTTTTGTAAATACCAAATCCAATTGAAATCTTTCTTTAAAATTGGTAATAGTAAAAACGGTATATGGACATTTCGCAAACAATCAAAGTGTTGCAACAATAATCTCACTCAACAAGTAGGAACAAAAGGTATCAACGATTTTTTTAATAAATACTCATCTCGTCAAAAAAAAGTCCTCCAGGAAAATGAAAATTCATTTTTTATTGAAGTAATTAATTTACAAAATACTGCGTTATTGAACAAACATATAAGCGTTTACCATCTAGTTAATTTTCGTGTGTGCTTTTATTGGAAACTAAGTTATTGATTGCTAAAATATAACTGTATGCTTTTTAAACCGAATCCATATAAGTATTCAATATATTATCTAGAAAATAAAATAGTTATATTCCAGAAGCGAGTCCAGAAGATAATTATTTTTGAAATAAGAAAAACTTAGTACGTAATTATATTTAAAAAGTTCAATTTTCTCGAAAACAAAACATTTGCGCACGTTTTCCGCCACCTTTTTGTTGTTGAGTAAAAGAAATAAACATAGAATAATGTTTATAAGTGAAATAATCAAAATTAAAGCGAAAATCTGTTACACTCGATGAGAGATAAGAATTGCATGTTAAATAAAAAAAAATTCTTACAATATTTTTCACACAATCCTGAGACGCACAAGTGCATAGGAAAATTAGCTTGGTGAGACGAATTATTTGTCTAATACATTGGAACTTCCTAAATACGTCTTTGTTCAATAGGTATACTTTGGAAAGTTCATCTGAAGCCGTGAAAGGAATGCAGTCGAAATCATTCGATATTGCCACGTTTAACTATGAAAAAGCCAAAGTGCTAAGTATGTAGTGATTATAATTAGAAAAGGTACTTTTTGTTATTAACAATATGATTAAACGTTAACTCTCTAATGTGCTTTTTTCCTTGGATTTTGTTTATTAACATTATTTTTACAATTTATGAATATTAAAAGAGTAACACTTTTTCAAATTTGCTATGGGCTTCTTCAAGCTCTGGCAGCGTTGTGCGAAAACCATAATGACCACACCCTCCTAACTACATAATGTAGTGATTATAATTAGAAAAGGTACTTTTTGTTATTAACAATATGATTAAACGTTAACTCTTTAATGTGCTTTTTTCCTTGGATTTTGTTTATTAACATTATTTTTCCAATTTATGAATATTAAAAGATTAACACTTTTTCAAATTTGCTATGGGCTTCTTCAAGCTCTGGCAGCGTTGTGCGAAAACCATAATGACCACACCCTCCTAACTACATAATTGGTGATTTTTATCGAAGGGCCTGACCAGCTGACTTCTTATTGGCAGGCG
This sequence comes from Galerucella calmariensis, assembly GCA_910591675.1. Lineage (NCBI taxonomy): Eukaryota > Metazoa > Arthropoda > Insecta > Coleoptera > Chrysomelidae > Galerucella > Galerucella calmariensis. Next base: position 53,923 of record CAJUYG010001115.1, read on the forward strand.
CCCGCGTGTGTTCTTCTCTATCACTTCGTCAATTGATTGATATTGATTTTTCCATTGACTGAAACCATAATTTGTGCTTATGTTTGCAGTGTAATAATTTTTTGTGCTTTGAATTATAGGGAAGCTATAATGCCTGTCACAGAAGCAGTTACAAATTGTTCAGACTTGCAAAGTAACCAATGTAAATAATCAAAGTAAATGCTTTGGTTTTTGCAATATTAAAGGCCTTTCTAAACCTAGAAAGAAGAGCTTAATACGCATTGTGGAAAGTAAGGAATGTGCCTCATAAACTTAAAAAACTTAACAAAAAAAGGCTAATGATATCAAACCACTAACAGATATCGCAGATTTGCCTGTCACATGGAATTTGTTTGTTGGGATTTCCAATAGTACTGCAGATTTTTTGATGTCTCAGTTACAATGTGCAAGCGTTGAACCACCCAGGAAAAGTGTTTGCATTGGCACTGCTTAAAAAAAGTCCAAGAAGTTACAGATTCCTCCAAAATATTGTTGCCAACATATTTTTTTAAAAACTTATGTGACTTCCTAAATTTACCAGAAGATATTTTTTCTAATTTAAAAATACTGTAATTTAATTATAACAATATAACGGCAATATGTGTACGCACTTTAATATTTGTCGTATTATTTTTCCATCCACTCTGTAGTATAAACGCTTTTTTGAGCCACTCTGTAGTTCGCGCTATTTTTTAAACAATTCCGAAATCTCGAAACCATCTTTACCTCTGTACCAACATGCACACCACCTACTCACACCTTACAGAAAATGGACCGGTGAAGTATTGTATTGCGAACTGAAATTTTGCATGCATTTGGGCGTTTCAGGTTTGTCTCCGACATTTTTCGTGATTATGCTTGTAATCGATCACCTAGCTTCGAGGCTGAATGAACCAACATTTATCAACAGTTGGTAGAAATGCTGTAGTTCAACTGTAATTTATTATGTTGCTGTAGGGGCTAATAAAGGAGCCTTAAGTAATTTCAAATGATTTTCTAGGACAATAATTTTTTATCAAACTTCGTTTTGTATTGAGGTTTTAGTATTCACTTTCTACATTTGATATTGGGCATTTTTTTCATTAATAGTTCCGATTATTTTGAAATGTATATAGATTATTGTAAGATTCTAATAAACAAATGTTTTCTACTTGGGTAATACTACACAAAATATTATAAAATTTCGTAGTGACCAAATGTAGAATTTTTATATAGCCCACTTTTGACCATACCTGTTAACGTTTAAAAACATGTACAGCTTCGAGAAGGGCAAGTTTTAAAATTTTATTAAATAATTAAAACATTCTCAAAATTATATGTGGTTTATGGAGTTTTCAAAATGAAGTTTTACTTGTTCAAACAGAGACAAATAAGAAATAATAATAAAATAAAAATGTTGTTAAATGTACTTACATCTTATACTTTGATGAAGCAGAATACTTATAAACATCAGTTTTATGGGAATATGATGCTGTGAAGGTAGGCTTTTTAAACCTGCGGAGGTCAACTTCGAGATATAATTTTTTATTAAAAAATCAAAGCATGGAAATCGAATTCAATTATAGGGACCTACTGATAACACTTTGAATTGAAAGAAACTACAAAGAATTTATCAAATGGCATCTAGAGAAATTGAGAATTGAGAAAAAAACCAACGCAAAAGGAGAACCGACACCAACTTATTGAAAACTTTGCACCTATTTCGATGTATTCTGTAGAGGGCGCCACATAGGCCACGCATGCGGCATAAATATACGCAAAACTATTTTGTCTTTTACATTGTAAGAAATAATTAAAGCCACATCATCACAACAAAAAATGGTATGTCTGTTAGTATACACAAATCTTAACGGTTTTAGAGATAATCACATTTTATTATAGTGGTTAACCCGATGATTATGATTTAATGAAATTATATCGAAAAATGTAGTTCTGTGTACGATAACTTTTACTATACCCTAATACTGTTAATCTTATACTAAAAAAAATAATTATCGTACACACCAACTAAAATGTCTAAAACCGTTAAGATTTGGGGATACTAACAGATATACCTTTTTTTGTTATAATGATGTGGCTTCAATTATTTCTTGCAAAAGAAGCGCTAATGTAAAAGGCAAAAAAGTTTTGCGTACATTTATGCCGCATACGTGGCCTATAGGTCGCCCTCTACAAAATACATCGAAATATGTGCAAAATTATGATTTCTCATATCCAAAAACCCCCAACTCTAAATTTTTGTGCATATAAAAAGACTTAAAATTGTTGCCAAAAACGAAAATTAAAATTTTATGTTTAGCATCCTGTATCTCTCTTAATATAAACATTTTATTAAGGCTAGTTGGTTTAAATCGCAATATTTTGAAGTGAAGATTGTACTGTACTTCTATGTACCATTACTTAAGGACCACCCTGTATTAATTTATTAGAAACAGAGAAAAGTAGAATGCGTAACTCTTGTTTTCTACTTATTGACTAACATTATTCAGAAGAGCGTAAAGTAACAACTGAAACGTCAGAACCTTTTCGAATTATTCAAGGGTATGATTGATTCATTATCTTTTCTCATTATAGGACATCTCCAAACATGTTATATCTCCACTCAAACACTATAGTTATATTACAATTAGTGTGTTTTTGTAACGGTTTTTAACGAAGTACTTTATCACTAAAATAAGTAGGTACTTGGAATGAATAGCATATAAAAATTGATACACAATATTTTTAATCCTACAATCAGAAATTATGTAGTCATGGCGTTTGACGATCCGGCAACGCCGCAATGTTTACAAAATTATGAAAACATTAAGCTAGGATATCGAATACGACGCATTATCAATTACAACGTATGTATGGGATTGAAGTTTATCCAAGTTACATTTGCACACGATTTGCTGAAAATAGGTTCAATAACAACACTATTAGAGTCTAACATACGATTGCAAGAATCTGTATTTTATAAAAGCTAATACAAAATAATTGAGATGTAAAGTCGCGTCCAAATTATGTCGAATGGTGTCGATCGACAATCGACTATTGTAAAACTGCGTCCACATTATGGATCGACAATGTCGGGCGACCATCCACACTGGATCGACATTGTCGATCGACACCATTCGACATAATGTGGACGCGACTTAATACCTACATTCCTTTCGGAAGGCATTTGAACAAAAGGCCGCTCGCGATGACATTAATTTTTCATCATCAAGGTCCGGATCTGTCAATTTTTCATTACCTCGAAAAAGAAAGATTTTAGATGTATAGGGTATTATACACAAAGTGACATTTAACTTTAATATAAAATCCGAAAATTCAATACGGTACGAAGTGAATTGACAAAGTTTCTATTCACTTCCGGTGTTACCATTATTCGGATTCTACGTTAAAGATGTCTCTCTGTCATTCTATACCTAAAATGTATCTTTTTCGTGCCTAATTGAATAGATTATTTATTATACATACATGGTGTACCAATCTTACGACAAACTTCGGTATATGGGTTATTTTAAGAGATATTAAAAAATGTTATCAACAAAAATTGTAGATGTGCTGAAGGTCCATATTTTGAAATTATATCGAACTATACAGAGTGCTGCATAACTCCGTTACAAACCAAACATAGGAGTTTTCAAATGGGAACCCCTGTATATTATACCGAATTCGGATTGGTTAAATTTTTTTGAAGCTTTTGATATAGAGGTTTTGTCACGTTATACAGAGTCCTTCAAAAGATATGGACACATTTATGTGAAAATCTTAGGTAAATCAACGCTCTGTAGCTTGTTGTACGTTAAAGCAAAAAATTTTTTTTTGCCAAACAGAGTTTTGTAACATGATGCAATATCTCCGTATCCTATTAAATTTCAATTATATTGTTTCTTATAAACAGGGTGAACGGAAACTCGAACCTGTCATTTTCTTTCTTCTTTCAAATAGAACACCCTGTATTTTATAGCACAAATAGAATCTTCGATTATGTAACTTTAATTTTTGTCAAGCATTCCCTATACCCAAAGTTTATAAAAACAGAGTTATTCTGTAATATTTATTGTAAACTATTATTATTGACCTATTATGTGAAAGCAATAAGCGTTGTATGTAACAAAAAATCCTAATTAATGATAAATTTTAATGAATAACTAATTCTAAACAAAACTAGCTACCAAAAGTATAATCCCAACCGTAATATTAAACTAAAGGTTCAAAATGTTCACCGTTAACATCAATGTAATGCTGTGAGAGGGGGCCCAACTTATTGGCCAGCTCGGTCTCCCCGATTTAACAAAAGTATATTTATTTTTTTCGGGTCTTGTAAAAAATGAGTTTATAAAATCCCCCGGCTATTAGAGATGACATGAAAGAAAGAATTATAGATGACATGAAAGAAAGAATTAGTGCGGCATTTCGATCTGCTAACGTTGATATGCTGGGAAATGTTAATCAATCATTTGAACTATTCTGCAGCATTGCATTGATGTTAACGATGAACATTTTGAACCTTTAGTTAATATTACGGTTAGGATTATACTTTTGGTGGCTAGTTTTGTTTAGAATAAATTGTTTATTAAATTTTATTATTAATTAGGAATTTTTGTTACATATAATACCACGTTTAATGCTTTCACATAATAGGTCAAGAATTTTAGTTTACAATAATAAATATTACAAAATAACTGTTTTTATAAACTTTGGGTATAGGGAATGCTTGACAAAACTTAAAGTTACATAATCGAAGATTCTATTTTTGCTATAAAATACAGTGTGTTCCATTTGAAATAAGAAAGAAAATGACAGGTTCGAGTTTCCGTTCACCCTGTATACAAGAAAGCATATAATTGAAAATTTATAGGATACGGAGATATTGCATCAACTTACGAAACTCTGTTTGGCAAAATACATTTTTTTTCTTCAACGTACAACAAGCTAGCAAGTTGATTTACCTACGATTTTCACATAAACGTGTCCATATCTTTTGAAGGCCTCTGTATAACGTGGCAAAACCTCATATCAAAAGCTTCAAAAAAATGTAACCAATCCGAATTCGGTATAATATACAGGGGTTCCCATTTGAAAAATCATATGTTTGGTTTGTAACGCAGTTATGCAGCACTCTGTATAGTTCGATATAATTTCAAAATATGGACCTTCAGCACATCTACTATTTTTGTTAATAACATTTTTTGATATCTCTTAAAACAACCCATATACCGAAGTTTGTCGTAAGATTGGTACACCCTGTATGTATATACAAATTTTAATCAAATCAATCAGTTTTTACATTTAAAATGAATATCTTGCTTGAATACGACGCAAATCATCTGCCAATTATTTAAAACATATTTTAGTAATAAATAATTGACAATTTAAGCATAAGTATAATGTATTTTTTTCAAAGTGTTACACATTGCAAATATTCGACAACTAGCATCAAAAGGAAAAATTATCATAAATGAACTTACCCTTCTTGTGGAGAAAAGTCCACGTTCGCAGATAATTTAAGACCTTTAATACCTTGGTCAGCTACGGCAATCTCGGTGCCCAAAGTATTGTTTGTGTTCCATTTTTCTGTGAAGGTGACACCGTAATCTTTGACATTGTATTTACTTTCCAATGAACCGGAAACCTTTCCAGATTCTTGGTCCGATGTACCACCAGTGCTGAATTGAACACCGCTAGCTGTTTCTGTCTTACAGTTCAATTTGATTAGACCGAAGTGGTAACCATTGCCGAATACATCTCTCGCTTTTTTACCGAGATCGGAATATGGAGGAGGAGCCATTTCCTAGAAAATTAAAAATATTTTCGTAACAAAATATAAAAGACAATAAAAAAAAACTATGAAAAAATGATGTTGGTATTTAGCAATGTCAATATTTATTAAAGAGTGGATGTTTGGCTATGTATATTTCAACATTTTATAGGAGCTCATTGTAGTTATCATTTTCGACACAAAGCCGTTTGGAACTCCTAGCATGTTTTCTTTGATTTATGTTAGGTAAGTTTTCAAACTATAGCAGACTCGAGTAGAAAAATAATGTTTTGTGATAGTAACATATTATGTTTAGTCCAAAAAAGTACAATATATTCGTCCGTTGACATATAAGGAAACGGTAGAGCCACTCGGACTAAAGATAACTTAATAAAATTTGGTATGCAGCAGAATTCCGAATAAGGTTTTAGTACATACACTGTATACATGGCTAACTTCCATTAGGTATTAGCGACAATAAAACTGTTTGAAAACAAAGTACCACGGCATACAGATCAATTTTCATAAAAAATCGTCCGAATAGTTTTTAATATTGAGGAGCTCGTTGTATAGGCAGGCAGTTATATTTCCGATATTAGAAATAATGTTTCAATTTATACAAAGTCAAGATTAGGATTTAAATTTTATAATTTATCAGTTAGCACTGTTAGCAGATTATCTAATTTTTAACCATGCTATAAGATTTACCTATTGCTTACAGAATTGCTACTAATGTTATGTTAGATGTCTAAAATGTGTAGATCAATTAAATTAAGAAGAAAGTTTTGAAACTGAAACAAAAACAGAATATGAAAGTAAGTTACCGAATTATAATTATGTAAAAATTATCCGAAAATGGATTTTAATTTTAGTTTAATAACCACAAATTATTTTCATTCCAAATTGATCTTAAAATAACACTGTTTTAAAAATTAGAAAGTAATGGATCCAATACTTACTTCTGTTAAAAAATTTATAGGATAAAGGGTTAAAACTCGACGAGTACTATGGATTTTGAACAATTCATACATACAACCGAAAATGAACAATGCTTCAGCGTACGGCAACATTGGTTTTCACAATAACACTTTTGGATCTTTAGGTTGCACTAACTATTATTAGCAATATTTTGATTCATATAAAAAGTATTTTGCAAAAAAGCTGTGGCAGGTTTCATTGACCAATATCGAAGAATTAATTTTATCAGGTACAGATACAACGAATAGCATTATGACTGTTACTTTTAGTAATAATTCTAATTATAGGAATCCCAAGTCGAATTCAACTGTGATATTTAATCAGGATTATCTCCTTCGATTATTTTCTCAATATAATTAGAATAACATTGACATTCAGTAAGTCAACAAACCTCAAATTCCACATTTTCTGTCAAGCAATTATCGATATTACAGGTATTTGTATTAGACAAGGAGCCACCATTCCTGAATGCTCCGTATTAAGCTTAATAAAATTTTCAATAAAAATTAAAAGTTAACAATTAGACTAATAAGATTTGCTTGGTCGGCGTGGATTTATTTAAATAAATTTTTTCTACAAACGTCAAAAAATGACAAGGTTCGAGCTTTGGCAACAATATGCGAAGTGACCCTTTTTTTCATTTTCCTTCGTTACCATGACACCGTGCGCGAAGTAGTGTGCGAAATACTTACTTCGCACACTGCATGTTAACTATATGTGATTTTTATATTTTAACCTTTATGTTCCTCAGGCCCGGTTTATCAATAGCAATTTATCCGTCAGTTAATGCTTAACTACCAGTTATTTTGGGAAGGTCGGTTTATCAACAACAGGATAACTTTATCCGGCAGATAAAATGTCAAATATTTAGCTGTCATTCTTGGTTTAATGTCCCAAGAAATTAAAAAAAGAATGAATAATATACCACAAGGAACATACAGAAGATATTTAGCTGTCAGTTTCAACTGGCGGATAGGTCGATATCTGGAGGTTAAGGTCTATTACATAACCCTACTTTTTTGTTTTGATTTCGTTGTGTTGTGTCAAATTTACTTGGGTTTTGAGCAAAGTAAAAAATGAAAAGCACTATTATTATTAAAAAGAGAGGATGCAATTTCACAGCAGAAGAGAGAAATTTACTTCTAAAAATTGCAAATAAACATTAAAATGTAATAGAAAATAAAAACAACGGATGGGGCAGCCTGAAAGTTGCCCACTCTTTCCTAACTGTATAAGGCCTTCTTTCGTACTCAAGAACTTGCACAATATCCTCGTACTCGTCGCTATCCAGAATATAATGATTCAGAAAATTCATATTTATCAACAACCAAAAACTTTCCAAGTAAGAAAAATAAAAACACATAAACCTTTTGAAAAACATTCACCAATAACCTAATAAAAATATCAATTATGTGACATTACCTTGTTCTTGTAACATCCAATGAGATTGCTTACATTCATTCGTCAGCATTGCCAACTTTCATTATCTGTCAGTTAACAAACTAGAAAATAAAAACGAGTTGATAAACCGCTCCCAAACAACCTGGAACTTTATCTGCTAGTTACTTTTATCCGCCGGATACTTAACTGATGGATAATATTGGCTATTGATAAACCGGTCCTCAATCAAGCAAAAATCCAAGAAATAATTTACTATTTTATTTCCATAGTTACAGTAATTACTTGATTTGGAAAAACAGTTTAAGCCAGTTCAATACTATTTTTCATATTAAGCTAAGCATGTTACTTATTTTATTTTAGAACAATATTTTTGACGTTTGTAGAAAAAATTTTGTTTGCATCTCATGCGCGAAATACTTTGGTGATCACGATCAGTTCTCGATCACCAAAGTGGCATTTCGCGCAATAGATACAAAAATAACTAATATGTTCAGTTCCATAATTTTTTTTCCATCAACTTGGATTTTACGAAATTTATTTACATTACTTAAAACAATTAGATAAGCTCATAAGCTACAACAGCTGAAAACACAAATCAAAATAACTATCGTAAATAGACAAATAGGAAAACAGGTGGATCGGAAAAGGGGCCAACAAATGACGTCTTAAAGATAGACAAGCCTTGTTTACATTTTGGTTGTTCCTAACCTATTCAAGACTATCCTCATTTGATGCCAAAAGTCTTTAGTATAGGTATGACCAGCCCACGGTCCAGCTCATAATTTTTTTCGATCAGATTTTGCATTTTCTATCAATATCAAATAGCAATAGTTTATAAATTTTTAGTTTGGCAACCTCAAAATGCATTTTGAGATCTGTCAATAAGATTTCAATTACAATTCTGCTTTTATTTGGTTTTTATTGTAATTTGTTCCGAGTACTTAGAAGACATTAATGATGGTGAGAAAATGTGAAGTTCGTAAAAATACTTGGAATAAGTAAGATAATTGGTCATTTCACAGGTAAGGTTATACAGGGTGTCCCAAATAAGAGTGACTTATTTTAAACATAAATGCCCAGCTTAATAATTGCTCCAAAGACATGGGGTTTTCACTAGTTTCACTAGTTTATCGAAGAGATTTTTTAGGCTTGGCTGGCATTTCATCTCACCAACACAGGATGTTCTACTAATGTTGGTCTAATTCAAGGGGAAAAATATGTATTATTTTGAATGGAACACCCTATAATTTTTGGTTTCATTCGAAAGAGCAATCATTCTCCTTTCCAAAAATGTATAGTTTTCTATATTTTGTTTCATTAACAACAAAGATATTCGAGGTTTCATGTAGTAGTACATTTTTAATTAGTAGTTTTATATGAACGTATTTTGATGCCTAAAATCAACTCATGCTATGATATTATGTGAAGGATAGGTGCTACAATCCTAAGCCTAACAATTCAACATAACCAACAATAATATCAGGAACATTATGGAAAACATTCCGCCAGAAATGATGGAAAATTAATTTGAAAATCTTTTAAAATTTCGCTTACAGTTATGCATAAACGAAGAGGGTAGGCATATGCAGCATTTATTGTAACTTCGTCTTTATATGTATTGAATAATGTTATTTTGTTTTCTTACTAAATAAACTGTTTGTCAGATTTGTTGGCAATTATTTACATAATTAAAAATGCATACTACATGAAACCGACTTAAATGATTTTGTTATGCGTCAAGCGGTCACAGCATTAGTTGATTTTAGGCATCAAAATACATTCATATAAAACTACTAATTAAAAATGTACTACTACATGAGACCTCGAATATCTTTGTTGTTAATAAAACAAAAGATAGAAAACTATACATTTTTGGAAAGGAGAATAATTGCTCTTTCGAATGAGATCAAAAATTATAGGGTGTCCCATTAAAAATAATACATATTTTCCTTTGAATTTGACCAACATTAGTAGAACATCCTGTGTTGATGAGATGAAATGCCAGCCAAGCCTAAAAAAATCTCTTTGATAAACTAGTGAAAACCCCATCTCTTTGAAGCAATTAATAAGCTGGGCATTTATGTTTAAAACCAGTCACTCTTATTTGGGACACCCTGTATAACATGAGCGTAGTATAAATAAGACGAGGGGTTCGATATTTTGGAGAAATATATAGACTCTTAAACAGTTCGATTTTGGGTGATAGTTAATTTATGTTTATTGTAAAATTGTAAATAATTGTCGAGAACAATAAATATTCAATATTCATGATTACTGCTCTATATTATCGTTCATCAATTTAGTTTTAATTTCATTCATCCTTAGCTTTGTGAGAACAAAATAAAAAAACATTTCAATATTATATTGCAAAACTGATACAACTTTAAAATCCTTTGTAGGTGAGTTTCAACAATTCATCTATCTATGGGTTACGATTTTTTGATATAATTTACACTTAATGATACGCTACCGTACATCGTACTCGTCTTGGTTTATGTTGTGACCAAAACACTGTATGGGCAATAATGTGTGAATTATGGTCTATCTTTAATACTTCATTGGGCACAGCTGATTGTCCAGCTCGGTCCCCACTTTGAGGTTTTATAGAAAATGTTTATAAAACTACTCAGACTACTAGAGGCCATCGAGGGAATGCTTAATAAAAATTAAAGTTACATTCTATTTGGGCTATAAAATACAGGGTGTTCCATTTGAAATAAAATGAAAGGTTCGAGATTCCGTCCGCCCTGTGTAACAAAATAGAAGATAATTGATACTTTATGGAGTTCACAGAATTGCATCATATTACGAAACTCTGTAAGGCTGGTATTATTCGCGTAAGTTTCCCTATAAAAAATTGCTTAATGTATAGTTTCACACTATTTGAAATTTAGTATTTTTGAACATTTTACATGTTATGAGATGAGATCAATTTTCTATTATGAACTGTTTCGCTCGTTTTTATCCATCTTTCCATGGATTTGTGGACACGATGCAGTTATGTATGTCCGACGAGCATGTCTAAAATGTTCAAGTAAACGATTGGTCTGCCCAAGTCTTTCCATGGATTTGTGGGCCCGATGCGGTTATGTGTGTCCCGACCAGCATGTCCAAGATGTTGGTAAAGTAAACGATTGGTCTACCTAGGAGTTCAATCAGATTTATTATCTGATTCCTGTTTGCGTTTTTTCTCACAATGGTTTAGTGAATGAGTAGATTCACTTTATATGTTGTTGTTGTTTTTATTTTTCTAGTTTGTCAATTGTCTGTATCATTACCACTGGAATTAGAATTCCCTCACATTTATTCTCTCCGGGAAAAACTTGTAATAAATATAATAATTTGAAAACATTTCAATTAACAATATGGCAAATATATTGTTAATGAAACAAAATGGACGCATTGCTGTGAATTAACCTCAGAGGAACAAAATGTTATTTTAGTATCGAAATAGTCTCGTAGGTTAAAGAGTTAAAATAAAACATACTAGCATTCGTAGACTTATAAAACGACAAAGATAACTCAAATGCCAGAGTTTCTAATTTTAAAACTATCGCTTCAAAGTTGTATAATATTGGAAAGAGCTTATTATTTCGAATACTCTTCCTTATCCTTATAGTTTATACCATTGCCATATAAAATTTATATATTATAAAAATATTACAAATTTTTTTTGATAAATCGACGTAAAAGTGAATAATTTCGCCAGTGATGTAAAAAATACATTCTATATATACTGGGTATTATTAAAGTATAAATAATTGTACATGGTACAGTATATTCTTCACTGGAAATATTACGATTTGAACCAAATTATTTAAAAAAGTTACGTTGGTAAGAAAGTACAGGGAGAAATTATAAATTTTGTTTTCCGCAATAACCGGTGTTCATACATAAAAATGTAAAAGGTGTTTTTGGGCATGGAAAATCATAATTTTTCAATTATTTCGATGTATGTTCCACATAACCCACATGTGGCATGAATGTTCCACATAACCCACATGTGGCATGAATGTGCCACAAACTTTTTTGCTGTCAAGATAGCGCGGCTTTGTTGAAAGGATATTTAAGCCACGCCACTGTAAAATAAAAAGGGTATACTTGTTAGTAAAGCAAAAACTGTTTTGCAAATAATTTTTCCGCCTACCTCTATCAAAAGTATGCATTTCCTGGCCTCATTGTAGGGAGCAAAGTCGTACTTTTCCTCCCTTGGGAGGAAAAGTAAAAGTGACGTCATGGTACGTCATCAATGAAATAACTTATACGGCATTGACGACCTATACTATATAATATTATATAAGTATAAATTTTACCGTTTATTTATAGAACACCCTGTATTTTGCAAAAAGTTAGAAATCAGTAAATTGTCATTCCAATTTAACGATTTTCAGATTAACAATTTGACTCCAATTCATAGATTCATACATCCGGTTTTCGAATTTAGGACAGAAATATTATATAGCATGCTATGGTCCATTGACAGATTAACAGTTTCAAAGTGAGTTAGGTCACAGAGTACACCATATGTACTCTGTGATTAGGTACTCTATAATACATCAATAAAATATAAAATAATATTTAAAAAATTAGTGATTCAAGCGAATTGGAGAGAGGCGGAAAAATAATATGTGTAACATGGGATTAAAATGCCTTTTCCTCCCTTGAATGATTACTGCCCGACGCGACTGCCCTTCGCTACGCGTCGGGCAGTAAACTTCATCCTCGGGAGGAGAAAAGTAGCATTTTGCTCCCTTGTTATAGAAATAGCTATTATGGCTAAATTATTAATAACAATAAATATTAACGTAGTAGGCGGATGTCATGAATAATTTTGATAGAACATTCTAGTTTCAATAATCTCAGATTTATTTAGTTTTGTATTCATTTTGGTTAATGGGCCTTTTCAGCAATTTTTTTTTGCTTTAAATTGAAGTATTTTATAAATAATGTCCCCGTATTTTTCAATTTCTTTTAGCTAGATTTCTATCCTAAAAAATAACAACTAGTCTGAAAAGCAAGCACAATCTTTGAAGGCCTACTACCTTGAAAACGACCTAATCCATAGATTATGAACGCACTCCTTATGTCTTATCTTGATAGGTAATTTAAAGCAGCAAATATAAAGACAATCTACTGGGTATACAAAATTATGTTGCACAAGCTTTTGTTAAACTACTATCCCTGGATTCTTAAAATATTATGATTTGTCCATTATTGACCTAGGTTAACTATAGAAATAATTATTAACCACTAATAGAGAAATTCAACTTATCAGTTGGCAAGAAGATGCCATAATTATCAAGTTCACAGCTAGTAGTGAAAAAAATAAGTTATCATTTATTACTAGCCGTTTTGTTTTAATAACCCTAAATGCTTATAAATAAACTAAATATGGCATGTAAAGCTTGTCTACCAACCTAAATTAAATTTTTGACAGGTTTTCTGCACTACCCTTTAAAAATCCTGGCTCCATTTCTTCTAATAATATACACTAACAACTCAAAAGTACAACAATATTCGAAAAGTAAATCAAAAACTAACACAATACAAAACCACAAAAACAAGTCTATACTTTATAGCGTCACTTGCTCTAAGGTCAAACGAGTGTTCAAATTACCCTAATATTTGTTCAACTTTTTTTCATTAAAATTTGTGACATTTATACTCGAAACAAAGTTGCACTAGGTGAAAAATTATCAGCAAATAAACATATGAACATATTTAAGCAACTACTAAAAAGGCCCATTAAAGAGAAGCGAAAATGTCAAGACATAAAAATAATAATTATTCTAATACAGATAAGATAATACGGTTGCTATTTAGTCTCAGCAAAATTTTATAATATGTGAAATATCTGAATTACGCGCTTTGCCACATTAAACGTTAGAAGTCAGAAACTATTTAAATACAATCTTTCCTGAATGCTGTATTAAAGTGTTCGCAAAAAGGTGTTAGGTTAGGTTGTTAAGGTCGTTACCATAGGAACAACAGTGATCAGGAGTGTAGCTGTCTGAGGGAACATTATTGAACAGAAAACTCATAGTATTTCAAAATACCAAAAACTGTCAGTTGTCACTCGTAAGGAAATATCTTACCAAGAAATAGAAAACTATACAATGGTCAGATGTGTAGATGGGAAACTCAATAATATAATTTTTATTGGAAAAAAACATAGGAATTTAACTATAGGATTAAATGCTGGTAGAGTACCTACAGTAAGTATACCTATTTGTTTGGTCTGAACACAGCGATTTTACAGTTCTTGTTTTAGCTTTATTATTTTTGTTTTCATTTATCGATAGTATGACTTTATTTAAATATATTTATAGTTAAGCTATATATAGTATACCTACTTAGTACTTATATTGCAGTGTAGTATGGAACATTTATATTATATTATTTAATAAATTCCAGACGGCTCTGAAAAGTCGAAAAAAAGGCACTTCATATCCAAGCAAAATGCGTGTGCGAATAAGTTTTGGTACATATTTTATTTCCTAGACATTTTCCAATAACTTTGAATTTTACTTGACGAAAGATTATTTTAACTTATTTTTATATTTTACATCGATAATAATTATGAATGATCAGTAATAATACTCAAGTACTTAAGTCAAACTATAATAATATAATAAGATCCTCAATATTTGGTTGGGTCATTGCATGAGAATTTGACATATTTAATACATAATAATTAAATTATACTTGTGACCATTTTTTTGCTACATTATTGTATATTACATTATAAACGTCGCTTCTAAACCCAAAGGTTGGAATACTACAATTCTAAACCCAAACCGTGAAAAATAGAGATAAAGCTCCTAAAAATATGAGCAATAGCTCATTAGATTCGGAATGACCTCTAGAAAAATGTGTTTCGAGGATTTTACTGCACGTAAAAAATTGCATTTGTTATTAACAAAATAAGATGAAAAAAAGAGGTATTTAGGTTTTTGTTAATAACTCGTAAACTATTAATATTTAAGATATTTGGAAAAAAGGTCCTTAAAGAGGAGGAAATTTCCGAAAAAAAAGTTTCAGCTCCCGGAACTCTACCTCTATTATTAATAGTTTTAATTTAACGCCGAAAATGGGGCTCCGCGCAGCGATTACGGCATGGGTGCTCTGCCGCTAAACACGGCGTACAACAGAAAATTATTTTTTTACAGTAACAAATATGAATTTAAAACATTATGGTATCATCCAGATACTTGGAAGAATTTATACCCGCTGAAAAAAAAAATTTTAAATCAATTTTTCAAAAAGTTATGCAATTGTTGAATAACGAACTTTTTTCCTATCTTCGTTTTCATAAATGCCGACATAAAAGTTTAAATAATAAATCTAAAAATATTTGGCTTTGTGGAGCTCTTCTTATATACATACTCAACAAGATACCGCGATAAAAATTTATTAAAGTTAACAAAAAATGAAAAGTTCAAGAAATGTTATTGAAAAAATTTTTTCAAACAAATGTTATATTATTTCTGTTTTTGTATCCAACAATGGCATTAAGTATCATTGTAAAAAAAATTTTACATCATTTGTTAAGAAATTGTTTATAAACAAATAGACAAGTTTAATATTCAAAGAAATTTTTTTTAGTATTTTGATATATATTGCTGTTTTTGTTATTTTTTTAGCATAAGAAAAAAAATATAGCGGTAGTTATAATTTGTTTATAACAAATTGTTAAGTTAACAAACAATAAAATTATTGATGAAAAAATATTTTTTTCATTTACCTATGAAGAAATGCCAATTATGATTGTTAAAGAGAAAATCATTCCTTAACTAATTATTTAAACAATCGAAATATAAAAAAATCGGTTATAAACAATAAAAAAATGTATTTAAGAAAAAAAATATTTTTTAAAAATCATTATTATTCCAAGACAACATAATGGTAAAAAAAATGTCTGTAAATTTCTATTTGTTTATAAACAATTTCTTAACAAATTTTTTTCCAATGATACTTAATGCAAAACAGCAATAATATAACATTTGTTTGAAAAAATTTTTTCAATAACATTTCTTGGACTTTTTATTTTTTGTTAACTTTAAAAAATTTGCCAAATATTTTTAGCTTTATCTCTATTTTCACGGTTTTCTATTTGTAGACTGGACTATTAGGAAATAAAAATAAAAATAAAAAACATTACCAAAAATATTATACTAGATTTTCGATTCTCAAATCTGTAAAAATTGGAAAAATGTGGAGTTTCCTATCCAAAATTTTAGAAGATGAATATACTCTTAAGCTATAGTATGGGAACAAATTCCTTCACATTTCTAAAGAACTGCTTCCAACAAATTAATTTATAAGTGATAGGGACCCATTATAAAATACATTACAATTAAGTGGAGATGGCAAATACAATTTGGGGGTATCAGATGTTTTTTATATCAATGTTCTTTTCTTGAGATCTGGCAAAGTCTATAAGCTATTTTTTACCTATCCTTTGCCAATTGAATTCCATTCAATCTTTTTTTTATTTATACCAATCTTATAATACCATCTGGGGAAAACCATTCCATCAGATTCAACAGTTTTCAGTGGGAAATATAAGCATGGGATCATATTCCTATATGGTCCAATTTCTACAGATTTGACATGTCTATCAAGCAGATTTTATTGTTAATGAAAATAACCTAGCCAAATTTAATAATTAAATGCCAAATGCATTATTGGGAAAAGCACAATGTTCCATGAAAATTTAATTAATATGTGTATTTTGAAAACTACAATGAAGTTATGAAAAAAAAATAAAAAAAGAGGAGTATTTTAAAACTGAAACACATTTCAAAAGGTGGTAATAGGACAACACATATATTTAAATAATGGTACCTATTGTCATAAGGATGCAATTTCCTTGGTTAGTTTAGGTGCCAAAAATAGATTGTCATAGGAAACTGCATGTTAGATAAAGAATGATGAATTAAAAAAAAGTTAGGCATAAAGTAATTGTCCATACTAAAATATGGAATAGGTATAATAATTGAATTAGAGTCGTGAGTAGACTCCGTTTCACATAAGAAGAACCCACTAAAGTCTGTAAGTTGCAGTTATGCGCGAAGAAGCCGCACATAAGAATATCTGAACATCAACATATCAATATCGGTAAAGATTTTAGGCTTTGACCGATATTTATGTTCAGATATTGTTATGTGCAGCTTCTTCGTGCATACGACTGCAACTTCTAGACATTAGTGGATTCTTCTTATGTGAAACGGAGTCTACTTGACAATAGATTTATAAATTGGCAGCCTTTATATTTATTTTTAAATAACAACATCGTAGCCTACAAAGCGTATAGCCGCGCTATCACCATCTTCTAAAAATTACTTGAACGTTTCACCAAATACCCTGAAATAAAAGTTACACCTATTCTAGTTTTCGATCATGGACATGGGGTCACGCGGTGTCAAGCTACGGCAACATGGCTGCAAAGTGCAAATTCTTATGAAACATTTTTTAACAGTTTTGTAATTATTATACAACACAAAATTTAGCGAAAACAAAGAAAATATGTGAATTAGATAATAATATAGAGATACTAAATTGGATAGTAATGTTTATGAAATGTATCAATTCACCATTCAAAAATTACATAACATCTCAAAAATAAGCATCTAATATTTTTATAAAAACGTCTGTAACGACTATAATCAGATTTAGCTATAGAAATTCACAACATAGGTAATCACTTCTAGCTTTGAAAAACAAAACTGAAGCTATTAATTTTTCATCCAATTTTTATTTGGAGCCGGTCACTAGGATGTCCACTTTTAACTTATTAATTATCATACGTACTTACAAAATTTAATAATAGTTTCACAAGGTAGGTACCTATTAATTTGAAGTGTAGTAAAATTTATCTTCAGTTCACTACTCTGGTTAAAATCGAGATTTTTTTCGTCTTATTTCAGTAAAGACGTATTACGTGACGAATTACAGAGAACACAAATGAATGAAAATGATGAAAATGAAACTCATGTATCATGAAACGTGTACTTTCCGTTCGCGCTGAACACAGCATTGCCAACTGCTCTGTACCCTAGTTTCTAATTTATCGTTTCGACACTCTCAAATTTATCGTTTTATCATACTCAACAGGAAATTATCGTACACCTCAAAATTGGAAAATATAATATTTTCTAATTGATTTTATGTGCTACTATGGTTTTATTTTAAAATTTTTACTCTTTCGTATTTTTAATTTAATATCCTGAGGAAGTTTACCAACGAGTGTGATCTAGACTTTTGAATATATTTTATTTTACCTACCAACATCACTTAAAAATATTTCTCAGATTTTAAAATCGTACGTGTGTAAAATTATTGTACAAAAGCGTGCGATAAAAGTCTAGAATCGTAGGAACTGTTCAAAAATCGTACGGCTGGCAACCCTGGTTAAATATGAACACCACCTCTAATTTACACTGTTGTCGGATGTTAAAATAAAATAAGTGTTTAAGTTATGAATTATGATTATGGTTACGAGTATATGATGATTCGAGCTCTAAATAATGAATAAAGAACCCATTTACAAATCGTAAAAGCATGCAAAAGTGAATATTTCGGAACCTTGGATTGAGGAAACAAAGAGGTTTGGAAACAGGCAATAAGTCCACAATAAAAATGTAGAAAATTACAAGAAAACGTATACCCATACATAATTGAGGAATATAAATTGAAGAATCAACCTCAGTCTACATATAATTTCACCGAAATATTACCCACAATCCTAGTAACAAGATCATGAAATAACCAGTGAACTCTTAAAATATTTCCTTTAGTCACGAACAAACTGGCAACAGTGTAGAATTTCATTTATTATGGTATATTTTGGCGACATCTCTTAGAATCGTGGAATAATAGAATCACATGGTCGACGCCATAGAAATGAATATTCATTATAAACCCAAAATAAAAATTAAGCTCTGTAGTCTGTAAAGTAGTGATAGTGAACGAATGTGTATTTACAGAGACTTTTAGCTTGTCTTAAATTTCTGACGTATCCGTATCCGAAACGAACTGCGCATGACCCTTTACGTCTCAGGTATACTGTGACGATACGCTGAACGTACTGTCACAGAGTACACCATACTCTGTGGTATTGTTACGTACCCTACTCCGTATACTTAAACGTTTCCCTATCCCGACCAAAGTCAGTATTCCGTGCTATTAGTGCTATTTTACATAATCTTCCTCGTCTAGTAGCAATGGATTATTTAATATCGCCCCCATTTTACGTTTTACAAAAATATAAAAAGTTAAAATGAAAAAACTTTGAGGTTATATAATTAAAAACGGAACTAAGCGTTACGTTTTCTGCTAAAAAGGTTTTCTTGACAATATTTTTACGTCAACGTAACTCCAATACGGATACGTGTAAAAACTTATGACAAGCTAAATACTATTTATACATTTATATGACAATAATCAGCAATGCGATAACAAATTAATTTTCAAAATAGTAAAATGAAGAGCAAAAAATGTCAGTATAATAAATATAGCTTGGCAGTTGTTTTTTATAATACGTATTAGATGATAATGGAAAATAAATTCCTTAGTCCACATTTACTAACATACAGTGTATATACTATTTCTATAGGTATCTAGTTATTTTGACATTGCTGACTTTTGAACAGTAAAAATAAAAGTTAATCTTACCAATAATTCTGGCTCTGGCTGACCCTGTTTGTTCTTGAAAAAACCTCCCAATCCATTTTTCTTAGCACAATCGATTTGTTTTATATCTGTTTTAGCACTATCACCCAATATATTATCTTCTGTTGTGCGCGGATAACTATAAACTTTTTCTTGTATTTGTATTTTACACGGATTTTCCATGTTTTTTATTAAGTAAACGTTTCTTTAACGATTTTCCTTGACAAATTAAAAAACACTTTAGTAAATGATTAAAATACCTATGATTTGACATTCCATTTCAGTGACAAAATTTGTCACATTTTTCAATTGTTTAAATAAAGCAAATAATTTCTTTCAGCACAAAATAGCTCGCGTGACTAAAAACATCGAATTCAATATGTAAATATTACAAAAATATTTATAAATATCTTTCGCACTATAATACAGTTTAAAACACGCGGGATTTCTTCACGTAGGGATTTTGAAGAGGACGGATAGTTGGTAGCTATGAAGCACTTTTAAGATCACGTGATCTGTCAAATTTGACTATGGTGTTTTGAAATAGTTCCATCTTTGTATTTTTGTATAGAAAAATTGGTAATTTTTGCATTAAACATGTCATTGTCGGCAAAAGGTATGTGGTAAATTATCAAAATTTTATTACTTTTGGTTATAAATCCATTAATTACAATTTTGTAAAGTTTTCCTAAGCACAATTTGAAATAGGCGTCTGCTTCCAAGTATGACTGAATTTTTTTGAATATACTCAGGATTTTAATTTAAAAATGAAGCTATATATATAGAGCATTTCTATTTTTTTCTATTTCTTGTTGAATGACTATACTGACGTCGCTTATTTTAGGTAACGAGGATGATTCTGAAAGCATGGAAACAATGAATATTGAAAATGCTAATCTTGATAATAGTTTGTCTAGCTTGAGCAGTAATGATATACAAAATTTGAGTGAATTATCCCAAGAACTTACATTAACTACTGACATGGAGACTGAAGGTAACTTGAAAGTTTTTCTTCTTTGTAATCACAACAATTATTTATTATCATTTTGTTTGCACTACATAGTCTGACCAAACATGGTTTTTAATAATAATAATAATAATAAATGACTTTATTGCTGTGTTATAAAAATACAATACAAGCAGAGGCGACGTTCGCTCTTAGATGATGTTCTCATACGAGAAGCACCAGCTAAGTAGCGCTCTTCCATTCATTTACATGGTGATTTGAAGCCATTTCTTCGTTACCATAAGTTGTTTTTGGAACTTTAGTTCTTTACGCCAGGTTATGTTTGAGCGACCAGGGGTCGCGACGCGAAAGATCTGACCGTTACGCGTTACGTTACGCTACGTTATGTTACATTGCTTCGTTATGTGCCTTGCTTTTGCGTGCTTGTGCCTCCTTAGTTTCTCTCTCGTTTACGAAGCAGCGATTCATAATAATAAGTATGCTCCTGCCCGGATTCGAACCCGGGCCGCCCGCGTGCAATGCGAGCATTCTAACCACTGAACCACCGATGCTATATTGAAATTCGATGCAAAGCTGGTATTCGCAGTGCTAGTGATCTACTTGAATTTGTTCGGGTAAATTTTTACTATTATTTCCATATTTTTTTTTGCGCGATTAAGGGGTCTAGCTACTTTTCGGAATACAGAGTGTTGAAATTTTGAAAACTTGAATGTTTAAATTCGATAACTTTAAAATGGATGGATAAATTGATTTAACATTTGGCAGGTAGTTTTTAAATGTGAAAGGGCATATTTTGAAAGAAATTGTAGTTTGTGCAACTAGTGTGGATATGATGGCCATATCGCACGAGGTCGAAGATGGAGCACGACGCCGTAGGCGGAGTGCTCAATCGTTCAAGTACGATATGGACAATCCACACGAGTCGAGCAGCATATTTTTTCTACGACCCACTTAGGAAAAAATCTAGAGAATAAAAATTTCTATAAACTGTAATATAACTTCAAATTAAAAATTTAATAATTCAATTTTATGTTTCCACTAATTTTGTGGTAAACGAATGTCCAATTTGTATAATGCTGCGGTTTCCTTTTTTTTAATATACGATGCTGTTATAAGTAGATGTTGCCAGTCGGACTCCCTCATGGAGGGTAGGGTAGGGCGGGGCTAGTTGGGCACTTTTTCATTTGAGCGGATATAGCTCCTCAACGATAAGTATTAATGGCTTGTTATGCATACTGAAGGATCACGAATTTATCTGTTTGCAAAAGTGTCCATAGTAATTTATTTCTTAGGAGTCAAATTTGAGAGCTACAGCTGATTAAATGCAGAAAGTCAAGTATGCTCAACGTACCCCATGGGTGAGGTAAGTTGAGCAAGGGTATGGGGCAAATTGAGCACTTGAATGTCTAACCAAATGATGGGTTAAATGTTAACTAGACATGAAATAAAATTTCTGTTTGATACACAACTTTTTATTTATAGTCTCTTAGTGACAAAACCATCCAATTAAAAGTAATTTTATTTGTATAATAAACCGAAAATAGAATGGATAAAACATCAATGTATCTTAAGCATCTGAGCATTAAATGATGTTGCCCTACCAAGGCTAGTGGGTTTGCAGCATCATTTAAGTTTTGAGTAAAGTAACATCTCGTAGTCTTTCTTTTGTAAGGCACCCTAAAAAGAATAAAATGAATATATAACTTTAGTTCTAAGTCGTGGGGTTAGTTAAGCTCAACTAACCCCAATCCGTAATTTCGAAACAAAAGTGAGGTTGTCAAAAACCTGTTAGAATTATACCCTAAATATTTATACATATCAAAAGTACTGTGAATGTATGGAAGTTTAACACTCACCTGATTAAAATCGGATAACATATAACTATTACAGACGAAATATTCCGATTTATAATTATTTCACTTTTTGGTTACAAAAAAAACAATGCGCGTTTGTACTTCACTCGATCGAGTAGTCGCTACTGACAGTCTCGTGATGAGTTCGCATCCCGCGACCCCTTCTTTTTGCTATTTGATGCCTTCGCGTGCCGTGTATGGTTTTCGAGATATTTCGATTGCCCAACTTGCCCCTATGCTCAACTAGCCCCGCCCTACCCTACCGTACCATTATCTATAATAATGAATATTCTGCTAAATATTCCAAACGTCTACCTGTCGTTATTAATATCAAGCAGAATGATTATTTCATTAACAATAAAAAAAAATTCCTCGCGGGGAATCGAACCCGGGTCTACCGCGTGAGAGTCTGGTGTGCTTACTACTCAACCACCAAAGAATATGCAAATTGTTTATCTATATCGTCAGATGTATTACATAACTTTTGCTTAAAAGGAACTAAAGTTCCTACCGTGTGTCCCGCGACACGTTCTACCTTTTTTCATTTAATGAAATAACAGTATACCTTGAATTTCTATATAGGTTTAAATTTATTTTCTAAATATCTACTTATAGATTGTTGGAAAGAGTATTATTTTTTATGTATGAAACAGAGTATTGAAAATGTATTCAACATTTAAATAGAATAAAATGAAAAATGATAATTATTGGAAACTAATTTTTAACTGTTCCAAAAAACTGTTTTACTAAACTTGGCAAAACTTTAATTGAGTTGGGTTATAAGGAAAATTGTAACTACTTATCTATGTTTATTTTTTGCTGACAGATTTTTACTTAATCCCAGTTACTATCAATCATGCACACTATGAAAGTTCAGTTTGTAGTAACAAGCATAGATTCTTTATTAAAATTAAAAATGAAATATAGGTAATGTTGCATTAAATCAATTTTATGCCATTCTTGCAAACAACTAATGTATTCTAAAAGAAAAAAATCAAATAATGTGTTCACATGAAGTTTTCCAAAAAGAAAATTTTCTGTAGATTTTCTTATTATACCATATCACACTTGGCCACCGTAACTTAATACTGCAAGAAGTCAAGAGGGAGAGTTTGACATGTAGGGGTGGTGTTTGTAATTTCTCAATAAAGCCATTTCAAAGCAATAAAATATGTTGTCAGGCCTGTAATACTCTGCTGTAGAATCTGGAGAAGTCAGGGAAAAATAAAATGATGTACAATTATTACTAAGTATAGATTACTCCAGTGCGATTTTGCTTTTCTTTGTAAAATGTTTTATTTTATAATAAATATCAATTTGTTGTATTAATCCAATCAATGAAGTGAACATTTTCATGATATCAAAAAATAATTTGAAACTTTTTGCAAATTGTAAATAAAGTTGTTGATTGCTCAATGATATAAGTTGGTTGTGTGGTAATTAGCCCATAATTATTTATGAACAATAAATAAACAAATCAAACAACTATAGAAATATTCAACCAATTTTCATCAAAATTGAATTGAATTTTGCTTCCTATTACGATTCCAGCCTCAGAGAAATGAAAAAACATCTGCTTATATTTTAAATTTTGACAGATTCCAAATTTTACAATTCAAAAATTTCACATCACATTTCGAGAGAACTCGCGGTATCTATGACCATATAGATACTAATGTTGTTTTTTATATAAGTGCATATTATAACATTGTAATTTACGATTAATAAAGATATGTTATATATATATTTAAATTTAGCAACATAAAATACATGAGAACATGCGAATATTTCTAGTTAATTTTTTTCTATATGAAATATTTAAGGTTAAAACAGGCAAGGACAATAAAGTTAAATGATAAATTTAAAATGGTCATATTTGGTTTAAAATGTATAATGGAAGGGAAAAAATGGAAATTATTGAGAAAAACAGCAATTAGAAATTGAATACCCACTTTACGGCTTCAAAAATCAATACTTTTTCCACAACGGGCCAAAAAGGGGAATGTTTTTTAAAAACAATTAATTTTGCCAATGTTCAAAATTTTGCCGCTTTTCCATTAAGTGTCCAATAGAGAGTGAACTTATGAAGGATCAGTAGGAGTATATGTACCACTTTTTCCACTAGGATTTTCATCTTTCCAACACCCCTTGCAAAATGGCGACCATTTTTTGGCGTAAAAACAAAAATACCAAAAAATAATATATATGTCCATAATTTTTTTTGGGTTATATGTTAAAAGGTTCTTATGGGTCTAAAATTTGTATTAATTTGTGCCAAATCAATGTTCCTTATGATTTTTTTCGTCACTCACTATTTTCCAGATATTTGAGATGCAATCCAGTAAAATGCCTATTTCTCCCATTGCATAAATCGTTCAAAAACAAAAAAAAACGCGTTTGAATTGTCATCTCAACTGGCTTTAATTAGGTCTATATGTTTTATAAACGAAAAGAGTTTTTTCGTAAAACTTAAAAAATCGCTTAAAATGAGGATTTTTTGGGTAAATATCGAAATTTTTTATGCCCATTATCTTGTACTGAAATATTTAATCAAGAAAATCCATAGTATGCCCCTTTGGAATCAATAAATATTGACAATAATTTGTTCTAAGATACTTTAAGATATGCTAATTATGCCGAACGAAAAAAATAAATATCGCTCGTGTATAAAAATAAATTAACTAATCAATCGGAAAAATACCTAAATAAGTATAACTATAAAACTCGAATAGATGTGGAAATGCAAAAAAGCTCTGGAATACCTTATCTGGCAAAAAAAATACAACATAAAATATATTCGATAATTATTAAAAATGGTAACAAAATCTGCGAGGAATTCAAGTATCATTTTTTAAATATAGGTACAGATTTGAGTAAATAAATATCATGTGCTAATGCACCATCTTGTAACAATATTCAAAATTCCTTTGCTCTATTTCCTACTTCAGAACTCGAAGTTGTGAGTACATTAGAAAATCTAAAAAAAACATGTATAGCAGTAGTTGTGAACAATATTCCAGCAGAAGTAATAAAAGCAATATCTACATCAATAGTGGTGGCACCTATATCAAACCTATGAAAAGCAAAGCAGGTTTTCCATCCATATTAAGAGAAACAATAGTCACACCAGTATATAAAAAGGGAGATGAAACTTTAGTGAATAATTACAGACCTATATCATTAACAACTCATGTATCTAAAATAATTGAAATGAAACTAACTTCTTATTTGGGAAAATACAATATATTGACGCCCAAACAATTTGGCATCAGAAAAAATAACAGAAGATGCTGTACTAACACTAACATAATTACCTAGCATGTACAATGCTTTTCAAAATATTTATCAATTAAAATTTTAATTTGTTTTTTCATGAAAGTGGAATTAGGTATTTCGAAACAATTAGTTTCATTTGATAAGTAATTTAAAAATAATGTCCCAAACTCTCAAACAGATATATCATTCATTGGTTGAAAGTCATTTAAGATATGGAATATTTGCATGGGGTATTGCAGGTGATACAAGAATTAACCAGGTAGAAGTCCTTTAATGGCGATTTCTAAAACATTCCATAAGCAGATTATGCATCTCAAATATATTATACTTGAAATGTAATGTTATAAATGTGAGACCACTTTACTTTTTATGCTCCAGTACTGCAATAAAACCATAAAGTAACAAGGGATACCCACCACACAAGAAATAGATCATTACTCTAAGCCAACGATCGTTTTAATACCTTTTCCCAACAATATTTTTTAATACTCTTCCTGAGACAATTTGATCCACTGAAGACTAAAGTAATTTCCAAATTCAAAAGACAGGTAAAAAAGTTCCTGTTAGAAGGACCAAGAAACTTTATATCTAATATTTTTTAATATCAATACCACAATTCCTGAGTGTTATTATTATGTTTTATTTATGTATTTTTATCCATTTTATTTATTTTATCCATTTCATCTGTGGCATTTTATTAATTCCCAAAACAAATACTTGGCACTTATTGAGTATCTATTTATTCTTATTTGATTGTGATGTGATATATCTATTTATTTTTTTTATAATTAAATTATTATTATTATTATTAACTGCAGAGAGAAGATACAAACATTGTAAGTCAAATAATGATTAGCAATGATGTTAAAAAAAGTAATCAATTCCAAGTTATTGAAGAACATGTCATGAGCTTTAGAATTTAACTTTATTTTATTATTAATCTCTTATAACTTTCAAACATTTTTATTAGAACAGGAAATAGTTGTTGAAAATCAAGAAATAGTGGGGCACGAAGAAGAAGTGGAAATGGAAGAAGTAGTTACTGAAGATTCTGATGTTATATTACACACATCCAATAAATCAGACGACCACATACTTGATACTAGGGTAACTAAAACAAATGTGGTGCCACCTTTAAGACCTTTGACTATAGCTCCAAAACCAACAAAAATGCCTCTTACTGTTAAGTCTGTGGGGGGACAACCCTTATTACTTTTGCAGGGTAAGTTCATCATCTCTAGATTTTCATTAACTTGTCAAGGTAAAAGAATACAAGTATCCAATATAATTTAAACTAAATTATCATTGGACATACAGGGTCCGGCAAACCTCTGCCTTAGCTCTGTAACTCCTATTGTATATAACTTACATATTTATTTAAAAGGTATAAGGAAAGGGTAATTAAAATCAAACATTTTAAATTTATGTTCATGTATACTGGGTGGTTTATTAGAAAACTGGACAAATGGCATAATTTTTTTCAAATATAATGCCATATTTTTTTTTACATTTTAGGAACCGAAATAGTACACTCCCAAATTTTCTTTGTAAAACTCCCAGCAATCTTGGAGAAAACCACCTTTTTTTTCCATAAAATTTGAATTTGCACATCCCTTTTTAAAAAACCGCAACTTTATAAGAATAAAAGCTAAAGCTTTAAAATTACCAATGTACAAAGACAAAGGACTGAAGATTTGTTTAGACTCGGTTTAAAATTTTTATTCTGTACAGGATGGTCTTGAATGAATTTTACATTCCAGAAATTTAAATGGAAGTTATTTCAGTTTTTTCAAATGGGACACCCTGTGTAAATATTCATCAATGGATACTGAATTCATTCAAAAGCTATGATGATAAGACCAGTCAAAATCCTCAATTATTAAAATATGGGAGCTGAAAATTTTTAATGGTCATTTGACATTCTCCATACGAGGTAGGATTATGTACATTGTACATATCCTCATGACACACTAATTAAATTTATTTTTGTTGGTAATTTCGCATTTGAAGGATTTTATTATTCTTTTTTATTCAGGATGAATGATAATTTTTTTTTTAATTTTTGTTTTATTTTTGTAAAGCTTTATATGATTACATTTTAATTTTAAGGTACCGGAGCTAATCAAGCAATCAAATTAGTAGCTCCCCAAGGACAAGAAATTAATTTAGCTAATCTTATATCGAGACCAGTAACTTTAAAACCCACTTTTAAATCAATCTCATCACCAGGAGGAAATATTTCGTTAGTTCAACAAAAACCTGTACTGATGAAAAAAGTACTGACAACTTCTCAAAAAACAGTTACAAAACCGTTAACTGCTGTAACAAAACCAACTCAACATTTCATGGTAGTACAAAAAGCTGATCAACAACAAATCAATGTATTAGGAATGCAGACTCCTACTAAAACGTTGACGTTACAACAAGCACAGGAAATGGGACTTTTAACAAACGCTAAAATTTCTCAACCTGGTCAATCTACAGGAAAACAAACAGTTTTGTTGGCCAAAAATTCTCAAAAATCTATTAAACTTATACCTCAAGTTAGTTCTCATCAAATTATTACCACTGGAGTAGGTACAAAAACTGTAACTTTAAATCAATTAAAAGTTCCGGCCAAGATATTGCCTGCTGGAACGAACGCTACCAATAAAACTACACAAAGGATTATATTTAAGACTGCCACAGGTAATCAGACAATTTTACCACAAGCACAACTTTTACAAGTGTCTACTGCTCAGGGCTTAAATACTGGACAATTGCATCAAATCAACATTCCAGGTAGAGGGGTAAGTATGTCCTATTTATAATACATATATTCATTTTAATTTTGAAAAATATTGCACAACTGAATATTCATAATTGAATATTACTATTAATATAAATAAAATATTGTTTACCACAGTTATGAACAAAATTACACAATAGTACATAGTTTACAGAGTAGGGAAAGTCTAATATAGCCGAGACTCAGCAGTCTTCACAGTTGTCCAGGAATGTTAGAATTTTCCTACTCGGTACACATACTATTTCCGCAAATCCTTTAAAATTTGACAGATAATAATTAATTTTGAAAAAATGGTGCTTTGAAATAAATGAAATTACTTGGGTTACTATGGAAACGTATTAATGTTTGATTGTTAAACTTTACGCATATTGGATGGAATAAAGTGGAACCAAAAGAGCAGTGTATGTATATTGTATAATGATAACGTTGGTGTTGCGTAGATGTTAAAGCGTCCCTTCTTCCATTGCGCTTCGACAGTAGCGAGTGAAGGACCACTTTGTTAACCGAGAGTGAAATAAGGAACACAGATTGATGTTAAAGAAAGTGATAATCGGATATTTATTAATTAGAAAATGCACAGATATACAGTTTCCTGGTTACAAATGAATACACGAATCAAGCACTCTGAGAAGCTGAACCACTTGGCAACATCTAGTGTTCACTTCCCTCACTAATAATTATGGCAGTTAATTCACTTTACTCCCGGCACAGTTTTACATAGAACTATCAAAAAACAAGTACACTTAGCTTCCTTACTATTTACAGGAGTTAAATGTATTTACTTTATTGCAAAAAGACCGGAGACAATGATCTATTGTTTTAAGCGTTTGCGGTGTGTGATAGTTCCCGGACACGGTCTGGGCACTTCGGATTATCGATTTATACTGATTTTGGTGGGGTCGTTAAAAAATTGGGGTAAAGTGTAGAGTGCGGCGCGGCATATATTAGAAGCTATAGGTGGGAACTGAATCACCTGGAGAAATGAAGTCATGAATTTCTCCACATATAAATTTGTTTGCTGATGTTCTCGAAAGTAAAATGATAAGTGATGATGAATACTGCTTCATTAGAATTATTTCCAAAGAAATCGTCAGAAAAGTACCAAGATCATTTCCTCACAGTAAGGAAATCTTGACTTTTTCTTTAAGAAATTTTGTCTGCAATTTCAAAATTTCCTAGCGAATTGCGGAAAAAATAATTTTTGTTCAAACTATTACGAAAAATCTATCTCTTGCTAGTTTTCGACAGTAGAATTCGAAATCAAAACAAAAACGCCATCACAGCTTATTTACTTTTTTTTGTGTTACGTTTTTATTCCCAAGTGTTGAAATTATGTCGTTGAAAGTAGATTATATATTTGTAGATGCAGTACATTAAATTCGTAACGACAAATACATCTGATGTCAATACCACTACTACCAGTGGAACTACCATAAAAACTACTCCAATAGTGACACCAACCAATATTGTTTTATCGGAAGTTAAGGTAACGAGTTTGTCCAATACGTTCAACTTAAACCCGAAATTTTGCGATACACAGATACTCTCAGAATTTTTGTTACTAAACAAACTATGTTTAAAATTCGGCTATCAATTGAATTGATACAAAGTGTGTAGAAACAGTAGTTTTGGATTCTAATATGAAACGAATGACTTTCCCATAAAAATTAACTTTGAGTCTAATCGTAATTTCTTGAGATATCGAGTATCAACTTTAATGAATGGATTATGGATTATCGAATCAAACTTCCCAAAATATCAATTTTCCATATCACAAATTATATCTCAATATCTCAAAAAATTTCAAACTTACTAATGAGGCTCATAAACATTTTTGATCAATTTGTGAAATAACAACGAACAGGATTTTGAGTAATAATCAACAGCGACCTAAGAGTAGGTTACACTTATGTTCAATTCTGAGTAGATTGCAATCCGGCTGCAAATTTCTGTTGGTGTAGGTTTTTTATTATGGGACCTAATGCAAATCTATTACATATAATTAACATAATATAATAATTCATTACTTTCGGATTTCTTTTGAACAAATGGTCTGATTACCTTTATTTTCAACATAAAGATCTTCAGCTGTAAAATTTTCATGAAAAAATAATTGATATTTCGAAAAGATACATTTTAGGTAAAGGGTATTCAACACAAAGTGACTTTGAATACTTTCTCTCTTCGTTCCCTTTCTCTCTCTCTCTCTCTCTTATCTCTCTCTCTCTCTCTCTCTTATCTCTCTCTCTCTCTCTTATCTCTCTCTCTTATCTCTCTCTCTTATCTCTCTCTCTCTCTCTCTTATCTCTCTCTTATCTCTCTCTTATCTCTCTCTCTCTCTCTCTCTCTCTCTCTCCCTCTCTCTCTCCCTCTCTCTCTCCCTCTCCTATTTCGCTCTTTCTCCACCACCCCTTAACTTACATTGTTGAACGCGTTCCCGACGCCGAGGAACGCGAGCTGGTCCAATTTCTTGTTCCTACAGCTCCCCCCCCTATCTCTTTCCACCAAGCTCATCACCCTGCCCAGAGATCAGAAGCATGATTTCCCTTTCGCAAACCCGTAGTGGTTTTCCCTAAAACCTACATTCTTACCAACTTCCTGCTCAATTCTAATCTTTATTATCCCCTCCATCAATTTACCACACAGCAGGCTGATGGGCCTGTAGTCCCGCCCGCTTCCCCTTTACTCGTCTTCACCAGTATCACCCTGGCCACCTTCCACCTTTCCGGGAACTGTTCCTTACTCAGCACCCTGTTCAATAGTTTCCAGGAGTACTCCCCATTGTCATTAACAGCCTCTTCACCATATCATCTCTCAGGTCATCTATCTCTCGGGCTTTCCTTACTATAACGCCACCATCGTCTACTTCCCACTTCTCTACCGGCCTTACCCTTCTAATTTTCTCTACCACCTAGTATCCTAGGCCTCCCGAATCCTGATCCCCACTCCCCCGTGAACAATATAATCTCTTTCTCCCATTCTTCCTCTAGCACCTCGATCCTATTTACACCAATTTTTTATCGCTATCTCATACGCCTTTCTTCATGGGTTGTCTTCAAAATCCCCCAGTAACTCTTCCCAGTTCCCACTTATTCCATCTCCATCCTGCGCTCCAGTTGCTACTTATTATCCTTGTAATCCCCCCTTTACCCTTCCTCCTCCTCTCAGCACCCATCTTCGTTCCTTATCTCACTCCCACCACAGCTCCTCTATTTCCTCATTCCAACAGTAATTAGCCCTCTTTCCTCCTCTTTTACAGCCTTGTATCCTATAAATTACTTCATCCAGTATATCATGTGCTATCCTGCATTTCCCTAAATTTATCTGTATCACTCTCCATCCATCCCCTACATTCTTTCTTCCACACGTTCTGTTCTCCCCTTGCTCATATTTGACCAGACTCGTCCTTTCCGAGGTGTCCAGAGGGTCCCTTCTCTTTGTTGGTTGAAAACAGCTTTCTTTCACCAATGTATATAGACCGATAGCCTTTGACACATGCAGGCTTCATTATTTCGGATGGATTCCGTTTTCACCATCTAGTTTCACGTAAAAAAACAAGTTGAATAAGGCTATTCCCTAAGAGCCAAGCTGGATAATCGACGCCATAGTGCAAATTGAAAAACTTAGAGCTTTTATGAAACATCGTGATAAAAATATGAAAACATAATATTGTGGTTTGATTCCCAAAATATTAGAAAAGAGAATAAGTAATGCCACAAGAAACATACAGAACATATTTAGAACAATTAACTTATGGCTGCCGTGTAATTGGGTACTACTTTACCATCCGAAAACAACTTGGCATCAAGTGATAGAATATGTTGATAAGCAAGGGCTAAAAATTGAAAAAAAGGCAAAAAAAACAATTAATTATTTATGTAAGCCGAAGAGGGATTAGATTTTGTTATCAATAAACGTTAAAAAAAGTAGTGGCATACATTTTGTGGTAACACACACACACCATTTGTTGATAATTTTTCAAGTATGATGTAAAAGTCATTAACAGCAATTAACTTGTATGCCTTATAACCACGGTTAAAAGGTTAAAGTTTATTAATTTTTAGAACAATAAACTAATGAATGCCAATAATTTTTAATTAATTTTGTAGTAAACAAAAAGTAGAAAATAAGTGGCATACATCTTCGATGTAACTTTATTCACAACAATTAAATATAGTTTGTCTCTCTATACGGTGCTGCATAGTTAAATACATTTTAGATTTCTGATCTGACCAATTTGCTGATTCAACTTAATATAAACGTTTAACAAATTTCATGACCACCTTTGTAGTGTTAGCTTATAGATATGGTGGCTGCTATGAATAGTGAAAATTGTTTTTATCTATCACTGTAGCATTAAATTTTATGCCACGATAAAAAATAAATGGAAATAATTAGTTGATTATTAATTCTTATTGACATATATAAGTCAATTATTTGAGAATGCTCAATATTTTCATTCATAAATAGTACCTTGCTTATAACAATTAGTAATATTAGGAATTGGATTCTTATTTTACAAAAATAGAAATGCTTCACTGTACACGAATTTGCTTGAAATTAAAGGCGGATTCATGCAACGTTCATTATCATTACATTTTCATTATATTATAACTACATTTACATTAGAAAAAGTTAATTACTATAGTTTCTTATATGATGTTCATGCAACCAAATTATTGAATTTATATTACACTATTGCATTAAGAAGTTGGTCTACTTTCAACTATACATTATAATTACATTATATTTTTAGTGAAAACCATGAAATCGCATGCGCCAAAAATGTTACAGCTGTCATTCTGAGGTCTCCTTCTATTTCGAGCAACCACTAATACTTTCAAAAGTAGTGAAGCTAATATTTCAACACCTTTTTGCCGAGTGAACCTCATAACTTCCAAATAATTGCAAATAACCGACTTTCCAAATAATATGACGTTTATCAATTACCAGTCTTGTCACTCTTGTCAGTTTATAATTAACTCGTTCCATGAACTGGTTTGATTAGGCAGTGATAATGTAATTTAAGTGTAGTTATAATATAATGAAAATGTAATTAAAATGCACGTTGCATGAATCGGCCTTAATTCTTAGTAATTATAACTCTACATTATAGTTGGAGAATTATTAACAAATTGCCGCAAAATATATTCCATTGATTTTTTTAACATCTACCAACATAAGTTAATTGTTTTTTTTTCACCTTTTTTCAATTTTTAACCATTTCTTATCAACCCTTACCATCACTTGCATTTGTATGCAAATTTGAATTTTCTGGTACAATCATGAAGATTTCTCCGGTAAGCTTCGTTAGGGAAATTGAACTAAAAATGGATAAAAACAAGTAGTGGACCATGGAAAAAAATTTCAAAAATTTAAACAGTAATTTGTGCATTTTCGTTGGCAATTTATAAGTCTGTGTTGTTTCAGGGTTTACATTGGATTTTTCCAAAACAGATTTTCTGGTTAAAACTATTTTTTGATCAACTGGCTTAACTATTGAAAAAGATAACTCCTTAAAGTTGAGTAGAGTGGAAATAGATTCAGTGAATCTACGACTTTGGTAATTTTCAAAATGTGCAACAGACAAAATAAATGAGACTTTGCAGAACATTAGTTTCTGAATTATTTTATTGCTAGTATGTTATGGTTTTATCAAGTTTTAGTAGTATGAGCTGAAATTCGCCTTGAAATGTGAATTGAATATGACTTATGTCAGTTCGTGAGCAAAAATGGTTTTTTTTAACAATCCCACTAATTTATGATGTGCTGTTTACTGGCAGTGGGACAAACGTGAACTGCTGAAATATGAAAATATGAAATATTTAAAAAATGTGATAGAGGCGTAAAAATAATATGTATAACATGGGAGTAAAATGCCTTTTCCTCCCTCCCGTAAACTTCATCCTCGGGAGGAAAAGTGGCACTTTACTCCCTTGTTATACAAATAGCTATTCCCGCCTACCTATATCCAAAGAATACATTTCCTGGCGTCATTGTAGGGAGCAAAATCGTACTTTTACTCCCTAGATAGGAAAACTAAAAATGACGTCATGGTACGTCATCAATGAAATAACTTATACGTCTCTCACTTCTAGTGGTATTCAAATAACCAATGCTTAAAACTGCACATTAAATATCAATATACAAAATTACTCTAATTAAAAATTATAATGAAGATAACGTGTCTGTAACTACTTCTGTTTTGGCTATTTAATAAATTTTGTTTGTTACTTAATAAATAAATCATTTAAAAAAAATTTTAAAGAGGCCTAAAAATCATATGTATAAAATGGGAGTAAAATACCTTTTCCTCCCTTGAATGATTTCTGCCCTCCGCTACACGTCGGCTAAACTTCATCCTAGGAAGGAAAAGTAGCATTTTGCTCCCTTGTTATACAAATAGCTATCATTTCATTGTGCAATATTTTATAGCACATGATTTTATATTCGAAGTGATCCAGGACAAGTTTTCTTTCATAATACTATTAAATTATTGCAAAATATTTCGTCAATTTTGAGTACAACACTGTAGTATCCGATAAACATCTGGTTGTTAAAGGATTACATTCCAATACTCTATATACTTTTTTAAACAAACTATAACGTTAGCAAATCATTTCGATTATTATAGAAATCACAAAACTTAATTATTTTTTGTTTTTATAATTTAAAAAAAAAACATATACATCTTCTTTATGTTCCTTGTTCATTATTCTTGTTATATTTTTTGGGAGATCAAACCACAATCTTTTTTATGTTTTGCCGTTATCAATAGTGTAACTTGTGGCATTTCTAACCTTTTAATGCTAAACAAGCTATTTTTTGAGACCTTATCAACTACTACTCCCCAAATTATGGTCTTTCATTGTTTGATCTTCATAACGTTTTCAAGAAAATTATTTAAAAACATATGTTAGAGGTACACATACATGTACTGGTAAATAAAATTTCTGGGTTAGAATTGAACATAAATTGGACAAACTAACAGATTTTTATCTTAAATAGTGAAAAGGAATTCAAAAATAGTTATTTATGTATTAAGATCGAAAATTGATACATTATTGCTTGAGTGTAATGGTCACATGGTCACATGGTCACAAGCAATAATGTCACGTTTTTGCTCGTAATACATACATTTTTTCTGCAATCACTTAATTGTAACTATTAAAAACAAATATAATGTAGAATTCATAAAAACTTTTAAAATATGTCAGTTTAAATATGGCAATTCAAATATGTTTCAAACTTTTATATCTGTCACTGTCAATACAATTGTGTTTGTAGTATCGGTTGTTATGGGCAACGATCGTTTTGCCATTTTTTACGCTAGGCGAGTGTGAAGTAACTCTCCTCAAGAAACGTCAACTTTTCGTTGTCAATGGCAAGCGAAAAAGCCTACTTTTCAATGTGATTGTAGAAAAAAAATATTTTGAATTTTTGTTTTAAACGTTTTAGCCAGTATCATCGTTAAACAGGATCATTCCAAAAATCCATCCTAAAGATAAACTTCCCATATCCCCTTTGAACAAACCTTTAACTACCACTCCTTTAATGGTAATTCCTGCTCACATTCCCGTTACTCAACAGGTTCCCGTTTCCAAAGTTACTATTCCACCTGCCGCACCACCTCAAAAAAACGCACCTACTCTTAAAGCACCGACTGGATCTGAAAGCACTTCACCAGTTCCACTAAAAGAAGAAGTCGATGCCAATGGTATGAGACCCAGGAAACCATGCAATTGTAATAAATCACAATGTTTAAAGTTATATTGTGATTGTTTTGCCAATGGTGAGTTTTGTTACATGTGCAACTGTATGAACTGTTTTAATAATTTGGAGAATGAAGAACATAGAAATAGGTGAGTTATATTTATCTAAATCGAAATAATCTGATTCTACATCATCTCATATTTTTAGACTTATTATTATTATTCTTCAAAATATCCTCATTTTTGTGCTAATATCGCTTTTCCTACAACTTACTGGGCTCTGAATTTTTTCACATCTAAAACAAATATGGCTAAATTCAATGGTATAAAAATTTGAAAGTACTCCCTGTGGTTAATGGACACCGTCCGAGACCATCTCTCTCACACACACACACACACACACACACACACACACACACACACACACAC
>CAJUYG010001115.1:90779-105583 GCA_910591675.1 Galerucella calmariensis
ACACACACACACACACACACACACACACACACACACACACACACACAAAATTTGAAAGTTTTATTTGAACACTCTTTATTTGAATTCTCTGGCCTAAGTACCGGGTGGCCAACTAATGCCCGTATTTATAGTCGAGACTTGAGACCGAGCTCGAGCTTGAGATCGCCTTGAGACGAGAACGTATTTTATAGTCGAATCTCGAGACCCAGAGCTTGAGAAACGCTGCAAGAAATGCAGAAATGCAGAAAATAGCGTTACGGCATCAACATTCACGACAAATGTGTCATGAAATACACAAACAATTTTAAAATGTTTCATGTTGGCCAACAGATAATCTATTTGCTACGCTGGACAGATGTCTTGAGTTTTTCCTTCGCCGAGAATTCACGAAGATTGGACTATAATATGCGTCCAATCTCGAGTCCTGAGTACGGCTTGGCCAAGCACGACTCAAGTCCATCTCAAGTGGGAGGTTGAGTTTCGATTATAAATACGGACATAAGAACGGCCGTCGGCCATATCTCAGGAGTGGATTATAGCACAGGTTCGGTAAAAAAAATTTTATGACAAAAGTGGCTTCGAGAAACGCCTGGAAATTATTTTCAGAATTGTAGGTCCACCGCTAGAGGGCGTATTTGACAGTTGAAATGCAAAATTTTTCAAAATTTACTCAATTAAGGAGCATATTAAATATCATAATCACATTCCTCGACAAATTCTGCATATTTTTAATGTGACAGGTTTATCTCTTCAAATAAGGGGTGGGGGAGAGTGGGAACCTTGCTACGAAAAAACGCCTGTAATAGGCATGAGGATTGATTTTGAAAAATTGTTCCACGATGTTCTCACGTATATACTTTTTAGATTTTAAAGGAAAAATTCACCTTTAAAAAACACATTTGAAATTATACGCCAAAACGCTAGGATAGTAATGGTGTCTGTCTCTGACATCATCAATTCGTAAATACCATTTGTAGGTGATCTGTTTCGATAGGTTATCTATGATCTGTGTCCTGTGGTAAAGTCGTCAAAGTCAAACCATAGACAGATTATATTTCTCTATGAGTCAAACTTCAAACACATGATACATGAACCAAGCAAAGCCAACAAACAACATAGTAAATTCAAAACAGATGTTCGGATCATAGATATTTGCGAAAGTACGACGTCACTCTTCTGATTGGTGTTTGAGATAAGATGGTGGATAATTAAATTTTGTGCTTATATTTTCACTAAAATAAATGTAATCACACATGTAAAATAAAAATATCTGTATCTTATATAATATCTTATATATTTGGTAACCAAATTTAAGTACATTCGGCTGAAATACTAGCTTCACATTTATCTGCATTTAGTTGTATTAAAGCACTTTCTTTGATTTTTCGTCTTTTACTATTGGGCTCTTTCAATATTATTTTTGTCGAATCCCATTGAATTTTATGCCCCTCTTCCCAAGCATGTTTACAAATACCTGACCTATAGAACTCCCTATCTTTGATGTATTTTTTATGTTCACTTATTCGGACTTTCAATGGTCTAGCTAGATGTTTCACCTAAATAGAAGATAAACAGGTAAATGGCGGGAATTGATCTTCCAACGTCTAGAAGGCTGGTGAAGTAAGTTGTGCTACATTCTTTCAATTATATAAGAATGTTATATTTGTTTTAAAGCGATGTGTTAGTAAATCAAAAGCATAAAATATCAATAAAAACAGATATTTGGAAGTTCATTTATTTGGCCACCGTGGTCTCCAGACCTAACTTATTTAGATTTTTATTTGTGGGGGCGACTAAAAGATCTCGTAATTGAAGCTGCTGTTTTCTCTACCCGTCAGCGATTGATTTCATGCATTGAAAATGATGGACGACATTTCGAACATCTAGGGCGGTACTAATTACGTACGTAGTTATTTATTAAAAGTTTCAATTGTTCTATTTATCACATTATTTTGAAATTCGTTCTCATTGTTAGTAGCGACAGCATTACATTTAGATAATCTAGTGGCCACCATAACATTAGTATGATAACAGTTTAAATTACTGCAGACCAATGTTAGATCTTTCCATTCAGGGAAAAATTTAATACCTTCTGCTAACGCGAACCAGCCTTCTAGACGTTGGAGGAACAATTACCGCCATCTACCTGTTTTTTCACGATATCTCTGGACAGGAAAGATATCGTCTTGCTGACTACTTTTTAAAGACCTACTTCAATTTGTATGCTTCCATTTAATATAGAAAACACAATATTAAAAAAAAATAAAACGGTGCCCTCTAGCATTTATGTTATCAATCAGATTGCCTCATAATTACAAATTTCCGATTGTTTAACAACAGCTCTTCCAAACAATATCAAGTTTATTGAAATCGGTCAAGCAGAACCGGAATTACAGGCGTTTTTTCGTAGCAAGGTTCCCACTCTCCCCCACCCCTTATTTGAAGAGATAGACTTATACCTGTCATATTAAAAATATGCAGAATTCGTCTAGGAATGTGATTATGATATATAATATGTTCCTTAATTGAGTAAATTTTGAAAAATTTTGCATTTTAAAATTTTAACTGTCAAATACGCCCTCTACCGGTGGACCTACAATTATTAAAATAATTTCCAGGCGTTTCTCGACGCCACTTTTGTAATAAAAATGTTTCCCGAACCTGTGCTATAATCCACTCCTGAGATATGGCCGCTCTTAGTTGGCCACCCGGTACATACAATTTACTTGATGTCAAAGATAATAGCGTTGATAATAGTTCAATACTATTATAACGCCGGACAAATTTGGAAATTACTTTCAAAAAGCAGACCGTTCACCAAGAATCAACAACTACTCCCCTAGCTATATGCCACAAAGGACATTTACTTACACTTCCAAGTTAAATGGGGTTGGTATATTTGCAAGATATAACCAACCAATCTGATTTGTAATCAGAAGGTACACCGGTTTAGCTTCATCAATACGTGGTAAAAACACAGTTTTTTCTAATGAACTTCCGTCCTGTACCATCATTAAAATGTAATTAACATTTATTATCTGTATCTGTATCAATGATACATAGTAACGGTACTTACCAAAACCAAATAAGATTTTAGTCATAAACTTGTAATTTTCTAGAAATTAGAAGAAAAAAATGTGATATCTCCAGACTGCTAAGTGATATAATAAAATGTTTGATTAAGCTAGATTTTGATCTTTATAATAAAAGATTTGTAATTTACTTTTCTAATTTATTCCCGCTCATACAGAACAAGTATTAGGAAAGCTTTCAGTGGAAAGTATAATGACGTTAAAGGCAATAAGAAAATTATTATCATATATAAGCTATCGATAATTTATTTAGTCTTCGCTGTTGGTAAAAAATAAAAGTTCTGTGAACCGTTTTTGAGTTGAACCACTACGAAATTTAATTTAATATCTAATCTAATTTACCATTATCTTGATTGAAATAAATGCATTATCTTCAACCTAGGGAATGTCATTAAGTTCAATCAATTCCCTAAAATGCTGTATATTTTAATGTACCTTTTATAAAAGTTTTATGCACCATTGAAGAGTGACCAAAAGTTTAGTAAGTTTTTGTCATCACCAACTGAACAGCTTTGATAGTTTTTCATGATATATCTTCTATTTGAGAATGCTTATCTATTTAAATATATTTTTTCCTACGACCACATAGGAAAGTAACGTATATCGCACTATACAGTACCTCGAAAAGTGGCTTATATCAAACTAGCGGGCGAATTACTTTTCACACATAAGCGGAAAGTAACTTTCCGCACGCATGCGGATAATCAGTCGAATATATAATTTTTATTAAGATTGACCACTGGCAAGCTGTCAAATATATAATTAGATTTACCTATGTAATATCTAAATTTGAAGCGATCTATTTTAGACTATGAGCCCATGGGGAAAAAAGTGTCGCGATTTGAAACAGCAGCAAACCCATTCAGAACGATAGTTTATCATTCCACCATCGGTTCCAGCACTATGGCGTACATTTTCTCTTGTGCAGAAAAGCGCAGTGGAAAACTGAACATTTTATTTTTCACCTCCTGAAACCGTAATATGAAACTGTATGCCGTTTGTTACATTTGATAGTAGAATCATAGGAGATTGGTCCAGACTCTATGACGTTCAAAAATAATCGTTCGGAAAATTTAGGAAAACTTTTAAAAACTCTTATTTTCTACCCCCTGAAACCATGATATGAAACTGTACGCCGTTTGTTACATTTAATAGTAGAATTCTAAAAGGAACCTATTGCACTAGACGCCATACAGTTTCAGATGACCTTTTTTGAGTAGGAAAATTTCAGAAAAGAAACAATTTCCCTTGGCTTTCCACACAACTTTTTTTGTACGGCACTTCTGTCAAATCTTTATTTATATGTTGTATAATCTACAGAAACCAATACCGTACAGTTTGAAATCACCTTTTTAGGGGGTAGAAAATTGGAGTTTTTAAAAATTTTGCTAGATTTTCCGAACGATTATTTTTTAACGTCATAGAGTCTGGACCGATTTTCTATGATTCTACTACCAAATGTAACAAACGGCGTACAGTTACTTATCACGGTTTCAGGGGGTCAAAAATAAAATGTTCAGTTTTCCACGGCGCTTTTCTGCACAAGAGAAAATGTACGCCATAGTGCTGGAACCGATGGTGGCATGATAAACTATCGTTCTGAATGGGTTTGCTGCTGTTTCAAATCGCGACACTTTTTTCCCCATGGGCTCATAGTCTATTTGAAAAGCCAAATTTTTGTAATTACTTATTGAAATTAATGGTTAAATTTTAATTATTATAACTTAATATTCATCCGACTTTATCTGACATTTATTTATATTGGTGACAGTAGTTGTCAATTGTAATATTTTAGGTGTGTACAGAACGAAACAAAGTTTTGTTAATTTTGATCGGGATATGATGGTTGTTAATAAAATAGTATTCAAATCTCGGTAGGAAGTTTCATTCCTGTCTCGAGATAATCTATCTAATCTAATCTCTCGACAGTAATGAAACTCTTCCCACCTCGGTGTGTAATATACTAATGTAAATCTTTCTTTTTTATACCGGTGTAATAAATCATATTTCAAATTAGACTAGTCGAATTAGTTTACTTTGAAGCGAAAAAAAAATTCACAATTTTTTCCAGATAAAAATATCAAGAGACTTCCGAGATAATCACGTTTCTCGGCCCAAAAAAATATTTTTCAAATTAAAATTCTCCTTTGGAAAATTGTCGTACAGACTTCATTCATGTCGCCATGTTTTCGTCTTGTGTTATACTATCTTGTGAAATGATAAAATAATACAGTCCCTTTTTAAAAACATGCTAAAAAATTGGAAAAATCAAAAAATGAATTCTGCAACCATCTTTTTTTACTGAATGTTAATAATTTGTTTGAATTTTCAAATAATTCTCAAAAACCAATTGCACTATTCAATTGTATGAAAAAAATACAAAAGATTCTTTGTTTCATTATTTGATTAGATATAGGCCGAGGGCTATTATCTAGCAACACGCTTGAAGGATTCTCTACGACAAAATTATCTCGGTATTATCAAGACCCTAGGGGTATTACTACTGATAATTTTTTACTGAATATAGTAACCAATCAAATTACTTAATTTCAAGTCATGTGTCAAATTTCATCCAATCACCGCTGTATTACAGCGATAATACCCTACAAGTGGTGTTTTCAGTTTGGTGTTTATTTTTTATTAAAAATTAATTAAACGTCAAACTGACAACTGGATTAGAAATGTCGCCAATATTTGGTATTGCATCTAACGATTCAATTAATTTACCAATTGTACTTATCACAACTGTAGTTTTGAATAAAAATGAATAATATTTGTTTGATTATAACTAATAAATTATTAAACGTCAGATTGACAATCAAATTTTTGATATCTACAAAGTAAAAAATTATCTTATCGAATACTCCTCGGGTCTTGATAAATACTCAAAATTTGGTCGTAGAGAATCCTTCAAGCGTGTTGCTCAAAGATAATAGCCCTCGGCCTGCGGCCTTGGGCTATTATCAAGCAACACATTTTCAGCATTCTCTATGACAAAATTATCTCGGTATTATCAAGACCCT
Source organism: Galerucella calmariensis (assembly GCA_910591675.1). Taxonomy (NCBI): domain Eukaryota; kingdom Metazoa; phylum Arthropoda; class Insecta; order Coleoptera; family Chrysomelidae; genus Galerucella; species Galerucella calmariensis. Next base: position 96,895 of record CAJUYG010001115.1, read on the forward strand.
ACTGTATTGCTCGGAATGGTTGCAAGTTAATAATATCAATATACAAAAGCAAACCAGAATTATCTTTGAATGAATTAAGATTACAACTGTATATGAGATCAACTCCAAAGTCAACATTCAAACTGGACAAATTACCACCCACTGTTGGTGCGGCTACACAACACTCTTTTAGAGTTTTCTACCAGTTTGAAACGTGGCTTGGAAACGAAACAACACCAACAATGTGGGGCTGGAAAGAAGTTATTGTCGATAATTCAAAAATTCTCATTCCGCGTCGGCGCGTTTCACTGAAGATTCTGTCATACCTGACGAATTATTAAAAATATTTTCTTGTAGCTGTGAAACCGGTTGTGAAGGAAACAGATGTGGTTGTCGTAAGCACGGGCTTCAATGTACTGATTGATGTACAAAATGTCGTGGTTTAGACAATTATTTGAATGTTGAAAAAATATCAGTGATTTCGACGAATCTGAAGATAATTCTGCAGAAAAAGATCAGCTGGGTCTTTGCTTAATCACTGAAAATAAATTATCAGAAGAATCCTCAGGTTATCCGAGCGATATTGTAGAAGAAGAAGATAATGAAATTTCAAATAGAAGCAATATTGAAGAAATAGATGATCAATTTACAAACGTATTTAAAAAACCTCGACTGATGAAGTTTCATTAATTTACTAATTGTTAAGGTAAATATATAATAAAGTTTTGCATAAAATAATAACACTGAGGATCTTTTGTTTTTTTTGGTACAATTGAATAGTGCAATTGGTTTTTGAGAGTTATTTGAAAATTTAAACAAATTATTAACATTCAGTAAAAAAATATGGTTGCAGAATTCATTTTTTGATTATTCCAATTTTTGAGCATGTTTCTAAAAAGGGACTGTATTATTTTATCATTTCACAAGATAGTATAACTCAAGACGAAAACATGGCGACATGAATGAAGTCTCTACGAGAATTTTCCAAAGGAGAATTTTAATTTGAAAAATATATTTTCGGGCCGAGAAACGTGATTATCTCGGAAGTCTCTCGATATTTTTATCTGAAAAAATTTGTGGATTTTTCGGACATAAAAAACCCAAACACCAAGTTTCGTCAAAATAAAATTATTATTGTGTGAATGAAAAATAAAAAACGATAAAAGCGGTTTTTCGCATTTTTCTCGAAGATTTTGGAAACACATTTATTTTTTTCAAGTTTATTATACGCCTATTTACCATTCCCAACTGTTGCCTTCCTGTTAACAATTTTCTCTTTGAAAAAGTGTTATTTGGCTGGACTGTAACAATTTACACAAAATCATTCCGTTTGCTCATTTGATTATATCAATTTATTTATTTTATTATAATAAATCGTGAAAAAACAAATTTTACTCTCTATGATTGTGCGTAAATATTATTCGTATTTGAAGTAGGCAAATAATATTGCTTTTACAGCCTCATTAAGAGCGATTCTTAAGGTATACGCTTTAAGAAACATTTTCAACAGCTCACAAGTCAATAATTGCTACTCAATTATTTATTTTCTCTTAATATGCCCAGAATGATCTAGAGATTAATAGAAATATGTATTAGTTATTCGATTCGGATAACACAAAACCAATTTTAAGTAACAAATATTATCCAAATACGAAATTGTACATTGAGGGTTACGAAATAGCTGAAACTATAGGTATTGTATATGGTGAATTGTGCAAATTTAGTTTTGTAACATTTCTAAAGGACCAATAATAATACTAGTATTTCTTGTTTTATTAGTCAACGCCAACGCCTGAACCTGAATGAATAAAAAGTTTAATATAATAGATATCTACTATATGTAGATGGTGCCATGGTAGCAACGTCTACTACAGAAGCTGAGATTGCAGCAGCAAGCAGCAAAATCAATTATTTGTTCTACAAGTGCATAATTCTGAAAAGGTTTCCAAAAGACAGATTGTGGTTGAACAAATTTCAACCGAAAAGCAAATTGCTGATATTTGTACAAAGGAGTTACCAAGACTGAGATACCATATTCTTCATCACAAGATGGGTCTCAAGTAACTTTAAATTAACAAGGGAAAGTATTGAAACGTACACTACCAAAGTTTTAACTTAAAGGTACTAACTTGTAGGTAACTAGGCTAATGTAGAGTTGTGACTACTTTGTTAATGAGTATCAATTTTCAGACAAGTAAAAAGGCGAAAGTAACGGGGCTTAATTTTTACTGTAATATAAAATGGATTATAAATAGGTTATACTTTTTGCCTCATTATCCAAGAGGCAAACATTGTTGGTACATGTCTGTTTTCCGTGGGATGATATATGTTTCAAAATAAAAACTATCAAAGCTGTTTAAATAGTAAGCTTAGACAAAAATTAACATGAAACTTTTTAAAAAAGTTCCAATATTAATATAATATTGAAAATTGAATGCTAAAGAAATTTGTCGTAATAACCCATTTCAAATAAATCTTATTTTGCGATTTAACTTATTTCGAATTCAATTATGGTGTACCTATATGATCTCAGTTGAATAACCAAAAATAATTTTCGACCAATTTTGGACAAGGGGTAGTAATGATATATTGTACAACTAGTACGCCCTAGGACTAGGCTTTTCCTCCATCATATTGTCACCCTCTTATCAAATATTCAGTTTCCGCATGAATTGTACACTTTACTTTTCCGACGACCTATATAAAAAAATGTTTATTTAAAAAATATGTCAAATGAACTAATAATACTAAGTTCTTTTTTGGTTTAAGGCATAGCCCATGCAGCCAGACACTAAGTTCCAACCACACTCATTCGTCAATTTTTAGAATGTGTGGTTCATATCACTCACCTAGAATAATTAACCAATAAACCCAATAAAAATATGTATTGCACAAATATAAAGAAAACTAATTTCATTGAAGAATAATTTATATGAGTGAGAGAGATTCCTAAGACTTGCTGGAATAGTAATTATTGATTGGGTTATTTGAACAGTTGTATGAATAAATATTATTATATAACACCGCGAAAACACTGATTATATCTGTCATTAATTTATTTGTAGATGTGCTATTAATATTACTGTTTATAAAATTTGGTAAAAATTAAGATTATACGCGATTTAAACATGAATTACCTCACGCCTTCACTGGTGTAATCTAAGAAATGTGCTGACTGCAACTACAGCATATTATATTATATTATATTTCCTTATCTATGAACACTTGTTTTCAGTTATTAACAATCTCGTTAGATTCTTTTTGTTTCTCATACAGTTAAGATCATAATTTAATAAAATCATTTTTGTAGAATTTAATAAGTTGTGAAAATAAATCTTTTTAAAAACGACTTCGGCATTCTCGATAAGTTATTTGGCGCAGTCAGTAGGATATTCAGGAATCCGCGTATCGTACGTGCATTTTTCGTTTTCAAACGATTGACTGAATATCGAACTTACAATACAGGGTGTGTCTTTGTGTGGAAGTGTTGTGTTGGAGGCTCCTCAAAAATCAGGAAACCAAATCTATCGCAGAACCAGCGCAGCCCAAAACCAGTAGACTACCGGAATTTGGGATAAAAATCGCCCGAATTCGCAAAGAAGACCTACTTAGAAAAGACAGAATCGCAGATCTAGTAGTCATCTTTATAGGAACATAAGTGAGATGCTAATAGTCGTTTTGTTTTATATGTAAGTACTCTTTGAATTGAACCAATTTATTTTATTTTATGGAAGAAATTACAAACGAACTTGAAAACTTAGCTTTAACAAACGAAACCAATAATTTAAATTTAGAAATGAATCAATTTAAACCAGAATATTTAAAGTGCATCCCAGAATTTGATGGGAATCCTAACGAATTGAATAGGTATCTATCTACGAGCGAATCACTTATTGCTAATTTTTACGATGTCAGAAATCCGAACCAAGTATTAGCAAATCCTACACCTATGAGTGTGTCTACTCGAAATACCTCAAAACCAATACCCGGTCCATCGACTTTCCATCAAAATCAAAATTTTACCAATTCACCTAATTCCAATAGAAACATTAATTTCGGTAATCAACCAAAATATATCTCAGAAGAACTATTTAATACCGAGTTTGATGAAGACCAATATTATGAACAAACTTATCAAAACTATGATAGACCTTCTAATCAAAATAATCGATATGAAGACAATATTATTCAAAACTCTAACAATTATCAAAATAACGAAATTGATATTAATACACCAACTAATAATCAAAATTTTCAAGAAAAGCCTCTTTTGACCATAGACAGATAACGCCAATCATTTCTATCAACACATCAAATTCGAGTGAACTCTCTTATATAATTTTTCCAGAATACAATATTAAAATTCTTATAGATTCTGGAGCAACAAAATCATTTATCGATCCAAATATCGCTTATAAATTTTTTCCTAATTCAATAAAATTTGAACCATTTATAGTATCGACAGTGTTTCAAAAATCTTCACACAAACACAGTGTAGCTATACCTACTCCAAAAATATTTAATTTACCAGAAACTAAATTAATGAAATTTTACTTATTCAAATTTCACAATACATTTGACGGTCTTATTGGTATCGATAATTTGAAATTTCTAGAAGCCAATTTAGATTTTCAAAAAGGATATTTAGTAACACCTTATTGTAAATTGAAATTATTATTCCACCCCACATCAAAAGAGCTTAATCTTATAACAATTGGCCCGAGATGCCAACAAGTAATTAAAGTGAAAACTTCTATACAGAGTGGAGAAATTATTATACCCCACCAAAAGATTCATAACTGCGAAATCCCCGAAAGTCTAACAATTGCTAAAGATCACGAAGCTTTTACTACTATTTTAAACAGCACTACACAGCCAGTTACTTTAGATTTTTCTCGACCATTATCAGTCGAACATTTTGAGAGACAAGAAATTCAGAATTTTGATTTCAACAATATTGAAACCGATTGTAGAAATTACTTAAACCTAGATGCAATTAGAACAGATCACTTGAATCAAGAAGAAAAATCATCAATTTTAAATCTTTGTAAGGAATTTTCTGATATCTTTTACCATGAAAATACATCTTTGACTTTTAATAATAAAATAAAACACCAAATTAAGACAACAAACGATATACCTGTTTATTCTAGACCATACCGTTATCCATTTATTTATAAAAACGAAGTTCAAAATCAAATCAAAAAAATGTTAGATTCTAATATTATTCGACCAAGTAATTCACCGTGGTCATCGCCAATATGGGTGGTTCCCAAAAAACTAGATGCATCGGGACAACAAAAATGGCGCGTGGTAATTGATTACCGGCAGCTAAACACGAAAACTATCGATGATAGATATCCGTTACCCAACATAACTGATCTATTAGATAAGTTGGGCAAGTGTCAATATTTCTCAACCATTGATTTGGCCAGTGGTTTTCACCAAATCCAAATGAAAGAGAAAGACATAGAAAAAACTGCTTTCACGACAGAACAAGGACATTGGGAGTTTTTACGTATGCCATTCGGCTTGAAAGGAGCTCCAGCTACTTTTCAACGCGTAATGGATAATATCCTTCGCGGTATACAGAGCGAACAATGTCTTGTATATCTTGACGATATTATCGTTTTTTCCACGTCATTACAAGAACATCTTGAACGACTTAAAAATGTTTTTCAAAGACTAAGAGAGTCAAACTTTAAAGTACAGCTCGATAAATCCGAGTTTTTAAAGAAAGAAGTAGCTTACTTGGGTCACATAGTGACACCAGATGGCGTGAAACCGAACCCGGACAAAATAAAAGTAATAAAAAAATATCCAATACCAACCACAACAAAACAAATTAAGGGTTTTTTTAGGCTTGTTAGGTTACTACAGGCGATTTATTCCAAACTTTGCCAGAATTACTAAGCCCTTAACAAAGTGCTTGAAAAAGGGTGCAAAAATTATACATGATGAAGAATTCATAACTTGTTTCGAAACATGCAAAAATTTACTAATTAATGACCCGATCTTGCAATATCCAGATTTTAATAAAACATTCAATTTAACTACAGACGCAAGTAATGTTGCTGTAGGTGCAATATTGTCCCAGGGGCCGATTGGTAAAGACTTGCCAATAGCGTATGCGTCAAGGACCCTAAATGACTCCGAACGAAATTATTCGGTTATTGAAAAGGAACTACTAGCCATAGTTTGGGCTACGAAATATTTTAGACCCTACCTATACGGTCGAAAATTTAATATCGTGACAGATCATAAACCTCTTAAATGGCTTTTCTCACTTAAAGACGAAAACAGCAAATTTACACGATGGAAATTAAAATTATCTGAATACAACTATGACATTGTGTATAAACGTGGAACCTTAAATTCTAACGTTGATTCACTTTCAAGAATAGAAGTCCACACTAAGGAAACAGATACATTTTGGCAACAAGTAGACGAAATAATAAACGACAATGACAAAAATAACAGATCACAAACAAATCCCTACCATGATCCAGTTACAACTAACCTCTCACAAGAACCTCTAATAGACCTCTATACCGAAAATATCCCTATCCCAGAGAGCCCACTCGAAACAGACCATATAAATGAGGACGAAGACGAAGATAACACATCTTTACTAGTGCATCCTGACCTATACATTCCAATAGATCCAATAACAATACACAAAAACCGAACCGACAATTCCGAAAATCAAATTGACACCGATGACGAGACTATTCACTCCAACGCTGAACATAACCCAACTTTCGAAATCCCTACCACAACTACATCATTGAACTATTGTCAAAATCAAATCATAATTAGTTCAGTTCTACACTCGCCCAGTAATCCCAATACTAAAATTTTATTCGGAAATAAAAAACGAATAAGTTTTCAGCTTTCAGAAAGTAATTTTGAAAAAAACGTTATCGATTTCATGAAAAATTACATTAACCCGGACACGCAATATTGTCTATACTTCGAAAACCCAGATCTTATGAACCATTTTTAGTAGTATTACAAAAGTATTTTAAATTTTCATCCCTAAAACTAAGAAGATGCACCAAAAAATTAATCGATATTACTGATAAAGACGATGCTAAAGAAATAATTCAGAATTACCACGAATCCAAAAGTAATCATAGAGGTATAGACGAAACCTACCAACGCATTAAAGAAAAATATTACTGGCCGTTCATGAAAAATTCTATACAAACATATATTAATGATTGCGAGATATGCCAACAAAGTAAATACGAACGACATCCTGTTACTATAAAAATGAATACCACACCAACCGCTAATAAACCTTTTCAGATAATACATATGGATACATTCACTTTAGAACGCGGTAAATTTTTAACAATAGTAGATAGTTTCTCAAAATATGCACAAGCATACCATCTATCATCCCTCTCTAGTACAGAAATCGTAAATAATCTAATAAACTTTTTCTCCCACCACGGAGTTCCTGAACAAATTCTAGTTGATAATGGTACCGAATTCAAAAACTCTGTCATTTCAGAACTTTTAGCTTTACATAAAATTAAAATTCATTTCTGCTGTCCCAATCACCCCCAATCACAAGGAGTAGTTGAGCGATTCCATTCAACAATCTTGGAACATGTTCGCCTACTTAATACCAGAGGTTTTCTTAAAACACCTATCACTATGAAAATGAACTATGCCATTCTTGCATACAATTATTCGATACACTCTACAACAAATATGAAACCCATAGATATAATCAATGGGCATATAAATACTAATGATCCCTTTAATTTAGACATTGATAAAAATTCTTATGAACGATTACATAGAGAGCCATAGAGAACGTACTAAATTGCTTTATAAAAAAATAAATGAAAATCTTATCAAGGAAAAAGAAAAACGTACAGATCGAGTGAATAAAAATCGAGACGATCCATGTATTTTTACACAAAATCAAAAAGTTTACGTTAAAAACCCCAAACGACAAAAACATGCCAATAAATTCAACAAACCTACAATAATTCAGGAAGTTAAGGCTAAAGATAAAACGGTTTCAACAGAATCACAAGAAAAAGTGCATATGGACAATTTAAGACGTCCCCGTAACAGTACGTTTACTTTTAACGACTAACTCAAATTTATCTTTTCAGTTTACCTGGAGTCTTCAGCTCACTGGAAAAAGTAAAAATAAAGGACTTAGAAAATAATCCAGGATTAATTCCTGTTAAATTAGGAAAAACAAAAATTAAAGATTATGATTACAAATTAATTCATTATTATGACCTTCAACCGATAATTACAGAACTAAATCAATTAGAAGTCCAAACCCATTATTTAGAATTTTACAAAAACAAAATTGAAAAATATTCGGTAGAAGAAGATAACACAAATTATTTCAAAATATTGAAGTTTCTTGAACAAAAAGTAACAGATAAATTAAATGATATATTTCCACATCCCGATAGAATTAAACGCGGACTTATAAACGGATTAGGTTCAATTTTCAAAACTATATCTGGAAATTCAGACGCTAATGATGGCGAACATTATGATAAGATAATCACAGAACTTCAAAATAATCAGAAAAATTTAGCTTCAAGTATCAGAAACCAAAACTCACTATCAATTCGATTAATTGGAAAATTTAACAACACTGTTAATACTATAATACATAATGGAAAATTACTAAAATCAAAAATCATTAAAATCTCAAATATGGTCAACA